>MCJB01048359.1:0-47251 GCA_002018475.1 Nicotiana obtusifolia | reverse complement strand
GGCCCGCCAGGCCCAGGCCCGCCTCAGGCCCAGGCCCGCCAGGCCCGCCAGGCCCAGGCCCGCCACGGGCCACAGCCTTAAACATAGGTATATATTTTCTTACTCTAAAAATATTTTATTAATTTTGCTGTTTAAAATTCTTTAATTTTCTAAATTTATTAATATATTTTTTGAGTATTATTACTTACCTCTTAGTTTTATTAATTAGTATAAATTATAAATATTCTAATGTTATCTTTAGTCCTTTCTTTTCATACATTCTTTTTTACTGTAATATTTGATTAGTTTTCTCATTTTACATTCTACTTGTAATTAAAATTATGTAACATTTTTTTTGGTTAAATTATAATTTTGAATTCATAAAAATATAAAAATATAAGCCTTTTAATTTTTATTTATACTATAATAATATTTTTAATAATTGTTATTTTATGTTATACATTTAATACTCTTATCTTATTTATAAATATCCTAATACTATGAGTTATATTCTTCTATTTAATAATTAAAACTTCCTATATGAAAAAAGTAATTAATATATACAACTTACATTATGACAATTTTATTCCTTTAATATTTATATATGGATTGTCTGGACAAAAGAAACTACTTAGCCGGAGATGAAATAATTAAAGATCCGTAATAAAATTGAATTGAATATTGCCATATAAAAGGCAAAACTAAATTTAAAAAAAAAGTAATATTTTCATTAAGTGAGATCCCATATACGTTATGTTTTTTTATTTGAAAATCTCTTCCTAAACTCACATTAAGAATGCCAAGGGCTTTTTAATAACTTGCCACTGGGCTTAACTACAATGTCAATTATATATGACAACTTTATTCCTATAATATATATATATATATATATATATATATATATATAGAGAGAGAGAGAGAGAGAGAGAGAGAGAGATTATCTTAACAAAACCCTACTTTTCCTTTTTTTCATATTTGTCTGGACAAAGGAAACTACTTAGCCGGAGATGAAACAATTAAAGATCCATAACTAAATTGAATTGAATATTGCCATATAAAAGTCAAAACTAAATTATAAAAAACCTAACGTTTTCATTAAATGAGATCCCATATAAGTTATATTTTTTTATTTGAAAATCTCCCCCTAAACTCACATTAAGTTTATAAGTTATATTTGAAAATATAAGTTATATTTTAACATACTGTTATGTGGTACTGCCAGATCTAGTATGAAACTCATAGATCTGTTTGGTTATGGTTGAGTTCGAAATCTATTCTTAGTCTTATCTTGTTATAACGCAAGGATGTTAGATCTGATGATGGATCTGTAGATCTACTGATTCTTTTTCATAAAATGGTTAAACATATGCTTGTAATATGAAGAATCTTTGAATCACTGGGATCTTTCCGGATCTGCACTGTAAGCGTGGTACCCAGGTATTATGGTGAGGTAATGCCTGTAAATGTACCTAGTAGGCTTGCAGATGGTTGTAAAACCTTTGGGTCATCCAGAAGAAATTCTTCGTAGAACAATCATAAAGCTTAACCCTTTTGAGTAAAAAAAATTAGTATACTTACAAATCTACCCTATACGTATAACATTGAGCACGATGGTAAGATAAAATCCGAACAGACCTCTTACAAGGTCATAAAACTTATAGATCTATGAAGTTTAGCACCAGATCTGACTCTTCTGCATATAGTAGAGTTAAGAACTTGAATAATCTCCTTATGAAACCACTTGGTCTCTTGAGCCAAGGATAGGAAGCAATTTTAAATTTTTAAATGTCGTATTTTCACTCATTCTCTTCCAGATCTACTAGCTCCTCCTCCTCCTCATCTTCTTCTAATTTTAAGCTCAAAGAAGAGATTAGTTTATCTGATTTACAGCAATCAATTGACGACTGAAAAATTCCTAAACACCCCCAGTCAACAATTTAAAAGTCTCCGAAATGGAGCTTGAAAGTGATTATCACATGTCTACCATTAAGCGGACTATTCCTCTAAAGTCAGACCATGAGGAAATCAAACTTCTCAATATTAAATCTATTAAAAAATATAGAAAGAAATATAATTATATTCATTTTGGTTTGGCATAAATAGCTGCTAAGTCGTTGTCTAGGGAAGGCCAAGATACCTCTCTCCTCCTCTGCCTTAGAGATTCTAGATTCCTAGAATTCGATGATTCCTTGCTAGGAATGGTAAAAACCAGTCTGTGCAATGGTCCAATTTACTTCGACTGCTTCCCTAACTTCACAGTCTCCCATAAAGATAGAAATATCTTGGATGCTTTGACCCTAAACGTCAAGACATCTAATTATAAGACTAAAGCTGGTTCTCTTCCAGTAGCAGTTATTTACAGGATCCAGTATAAGGCTATGAGTTATGTCTTTAACACTGGAGCCATGAGAACTACTCACAAAGGTGAAACTGTTCTCTTTCAAACAGATCTGCAAAGGTCTCATCTGTCTATTCCTGAGCCAATCTCTTGGAATCAGGTTTCTCTTCCTGAAAACTGACTTCTGCAGGATGCTACTCCAGCTCAAAAATCACAAAACACTACAGTTTCCCAAATCCAACAATTCCCTTCCGGATCTTTGTTAGTTTCCTTTCAGAGGTCCCTTAGCCAAAAAGTTAGTTCCTCTGCCTCTTCGCAGTCTGAAATCCCATCAATTCATTCTGCTAGACATTCAGTGTCTTCATATCTCACTAGAGTCGAGGCAATAGATTTTGAATCTAGATTTCACAAGCTAAGTATAAGGTAGAAAAACCGGAAACAGTTCCCTCTGCCGACACTACCTACAAACTAACCAGATTCTCCTACTTATACGTCACTAGGTGCCGCATTAAGAGATGACAACATCGTTGGTGCTTTGGGGATATAATTTGAAATTGACAAAAAAGGTCTCCAAAAAGAATTTTATTCTCCTGAAAATATTTTTAAAAGAACTTGGTTTTTAGACAAATACAAAGGAGAAGAAAGGAAGAAAATTCAATGAATTTTTTATGACAGTCTAAATGTCATTAAACAACAAATCAATTTCTTTGAATGGTTTGAAATATATGCTGACTATAATCAGATAGATTTTCCTTTTTCAAATTCAATTAATGTTTCAAAAATTTGGAAAATCAATACTGGCGAAGAATTTATTTCTGAACTTCCTCCGTCACAAGGATTTTCAACAAACTTTGCTAGCAGCTCTGTTACACCCTCACCTTTCAAAAGGAGAGCTGACACTGAGCCGATCACTGGCAAAGATATTAAAAATATTTTTGAACAAAATAATTATTCTAACAAGTATTTACAAACTCTTGGAGAATACTTAGTTTCAAATTCATCTTCAACTTCTCTGAAGAAACCAACAGTAGGACCTTCTACCCCTACAACTCTTTTGTTTAAGCCATACGAGATCCCTAGAACCCATACTAGAGAACTTGTTATGCACCATTCTGCGGATTCTCCCAAACTCTCTGAACTTCAACAGAAAATAGCGAAAATAGAGAAATTCAAGGTGAGGAAGCTAGTCCCCGGAGGGGTATAGGGGACGGGAAAATACGAGGAATGTAAGGAACAGGAAGCAAGTAATAAAATTAAACTCAGGCGGCGAAGCCGACCATATGCAAACTTATGCTAAATAAAATAGGCGGCAGAGCCGACAAAATGCAAGTATGTTAAAGCAAGATTAAAACATAAAATCTGGTGGCAGAGTCATCCAAAAGTGTTATTGATAATAAGAAATTAAAAATATAGATATTAAAATTTGAAACTTAAAAGCTTACAGGGGTATAAAGCTCTTAAGGCTTGAGAGGTTTTAGTGAGAGAAAGTGTGTTTACAGAGAAGTATCCAAAATTTGGGTGAAGGATTGAATGCCCTCTGAAGTGAGTGAAGGGGTCTATTTATAGAATTATAGACCGTGCTACAAGAAAAGTATACAGTGGTTTGCTACAGTGAAAAGTGCACAGTGATCTACAATGATAAGTGCACAGTAATCTACAATAACGTTGCTACTGTAACTTTCCAGAAAATTCTTTTCTGCCATCATGGCATATGTCAGCAGCAAATTGGTCCTGATTTTGACTCATTCTTCTGGGTCATAGTCAGGGTTATCCTCTTCTTCTGATTGTTCTTCAGACGAAGTGGATGAATGTTGATTGGGAACCTTTCCCTTAAGCTGTTGTAGAAGGTTTTTCATCTCTTGGATGTAGTCTTCTTTGCTGGTAGAGCCTGCTAATTTGGCTTGAACTAGCCTTCTCTACTGCAGAAATGAAGTAATTTCTACATCCATTGGTAATAGAAATTTGGGGTTGCTGGAAAATCATTTTCTGACTGCTGGTAAGTAGGCTTCTATGGCATCTTTCCATGCCTTGTACCATTTACAGTAGCCTTGAAGGGCTAATGAAGGCTTACCTATGAATCCTTCCCGTTTGTGGAAAAGAAACTTCTGGGTGTATATCCATGGGATGTGGAATCTGAGAAAATATTGAAGCAACTGGGGAATGTGCTGGTCTCCATAAAATCTGAAAGAAAAGTACTCAAATCCTTATTTCACCGGTGGAGGAAATATGTCTGCTAAATTGCCGTAAATGGGCCACCATTGGTGCGAAAACCATTGGGAAAAATCTACTGGCAAGTGTTTGCCCCAAAGGAGGAAATATGAATGTTTGTTAGTATGGTTTTGATAGGTCTGCGCATTAAACCATGCGTCCCTATAATCATAGTAACTGAAAAATTAGGGAGAAAATGGCTGGAAAAGTTTTCTGACTTTCATAGGGTGATTACCCCATTCTTTTGGCGAGATGATTTTGTTTATCCATACCGTGGTATGGGTGATATAGGTTTAGTTTTTGTCCGAAAAGTTTTAAACAAACAAGAATGAGTGTCTGTAAGAATAAATTCAAAGAACTTCTCGTTATAAATAGGAGTTTTCTGAAGAAAATTGGATGTTGGGTCGAGCATCTTTTGGCTACTACTAGGGGGTTAGAATCTCAAAGATGTGGCTCGGTTTTGACGAGTCAGTAAGTCATCTCGTTCTTAATATATAGAAGTTCCTTCGAATAAGGACCTGCTGAAGAAATTGGCTGAGGCACAGGTGAAGAAAATGCCTGTTTAGGTGCAGAAGGCACCGTGCTCTGTGTAGCGGGGCTTTTGGCCACCACTTGTCTTTTAGTGGGGTGTTTCACCACCACTTCTTTCTTTGCGGTGCTTGTAGCAGCCACAGTTGAAGTTGAAGGCGTGGTGCTTTTTGCAACCACAGCTGAAGTTGAAGCTGAAGAAGACATGGCGGAAGATATGGCGGCTGCTTCAAGGAGTTGCGCCATTGATATTGCCACTTCCTCTCGACTGAGAGAAGTCATGGGTGCTTTTTAAGTAAGGCCCATTAGTTTATCCACTTCTTAAAATCTTCTGCCGTGTACTGCGAAGTTTGCGGCTGTGCAAATTTAATATCATCTTCAGAAGAGGGTTTTTCTTCGATGATATATGCCCATCTTCGAGTTTTGGCAATTGAGATTGGTTTGTCCAGAATCGGCTGTGATGTGACCACGATTGGGATACCTCTCATGGAATAGTCTGTGGCGATCAACATTTTGGCTGGCTTGGTCCAGCTTCTGTTGTTTGCTGCTTTTTGGCAACCACTGCTGTTGTCTGATGTTGTTGAATAACTGCTGAAATTGACTTTTCCTTCGACTGTTGTGTGACAGCTTGTTGTTGTTGCTTCTCCTCCGGCGCTAGTAAGGCTAATCGCGGGGGCTTTGGTTTTTTAGGCAAGTTATCTGCCTTGAAGGACTTCACTGGTTAGGAAATACGATTTGGAATTTGAGCTTCCCTTTATATGTCCAATATCAAAATCAAAAATTGATAAAATAGCTTGTCATCTGGTGAAAATATGTTTTGACGCAATGTTCTGCACATCTTTCTGCAAAACAGACTTAGCTTCCTTACAGTCAATGCAAAGCAAAAAAATTTGGTTCAATAAATCAGATTCAAATTTTGATATGCATTAAACAATTGCCAAAATTTCTTTTTTAATTGTTGGATAGTTCTGTTGTGAACTATTCCAGTGCTTAATGTAAATGCAATGATACTTCTTTTTATCATTCTTAAGTTGTTTTAAGATACCACCATATCCTATGTCTGATGCATCTATTTCTACAATTTTAAATGCAGATGGATCAGGGAGACTCAGGATAGGGAGACTCTTGACTTTCAACTTAATTTGCTTGACAGCATTTGTTTGGGCATCTGTCCAAGGAACTGGAGGCTTTTTCAATCTGTCACGGAGGGGTTTCAGTAGAATTCGTAATCCCTGGACGAAATCAGAAATATAGTTGACACAACCAAGAAATCTTTGAAGTTGTGTCTTGTCCAGAATTTGATCTGGGAATTTGTCAACAAACTGGAGGGATCGTTGTATAGGAGTAATAGTCCCTTGTTGGATGTTATGACCAAGGAACCTGATATTTTTCTGGAACAAGTTGCACTTAGTCCTAGACAGTGCTAATCCATTATCTTTAACACTGTTAAAGAATATGCGTAAATATTTGAAATGTTAATCGATGTTTATTGAGGAAACTAATACATCGTCAATATAGGTTATAACAAAATTGGAATATGGGCTAAAGATATCATTCATTGTCTTTTGAAATTCAGATGGAGTGTTTTTTAATCCAAAGGGCATAACGTTCCATTCATATTGTCCGAAAGGGACTGTGAAAGCAGTCTTGTACCTGTCTTTTGGGTCAATTTGTATTTGCCAAAATCCTAATTTTAGATCAAATTTAGAGAAAATTGTGGTAGCATGGACTCTTTGTAAAAGATCCTTCTTGTTAGGAATAGGACGCCTAATCCATATAAGTGTTGCATTAAGAGGCTTGTAGTTGATAACTAAACGAGGGACTCTGTGCTCGATTTTGGAGTTTTTGTTGACATAAAGTGCCGCACAACTCCAGGGAGATTTAGAAGGGGAAATTATCTTCTTGTCTAAGAGATCATTGATCTCTTTCTGACAATGTATTGAAAACTCGTGGTTCATTTGAATGGGTTGAGCTTTAGTTGAAATATTTTTCTCATCAAAGTCAGGCTCGTAAGGAAGCCCAACAATGTGCCTTTTTCGTTTCCAAAATGCCATAGGCAGATTGGAACAAAGCTCCAGTTGAATTCTAGCTTCTAAACTTTTAATTTTAGAAGAGAATATAGAATCAGTTAGTTGTTGCTGTATCTTTTGAAAAGCTACTTGTTCTTTTAAAAACATAATTTGCTTTTCTTTATTTTGCAAAGAATGTATGATTTCATAAGTTAGAGGCTTATGAAAAGGAAGTAGGATGTTGCTTATGAGAAAATCCACATGAATGCCTTTATCCGTAACTAGGTATGATTTGCAAAGTTGAATGAAAGGAATACCAAGGATTACTGCATTGCAAAGGTCTTTTGCTAATAAAAACGAAGTCTGGATGTACCTGTTTGGTTCTTCTGGAGAGGTACTGACCTTTATAGAAGGAAGTTTGTAAGTGATTTTAAGTTTTTCACCATTGGTGGCCCTTGGGCGTTCTTTGGTTTTTATAAAAAACTTAGTTGGAATGGCACCTTCTTGGATACAGATTCTGTCTGCACCAGTGTCGAATAAAGCTTTGCCATTCCAGACAAAAGACTTGCTGACGATGAGAGTTACCCCTACGTGGTACGTCTGAATCCTGATAGATGCAAGATTTCCTAAGAAGGATTCTTTTTCATCATCGTCTTGGTCAGAGGTTGCAACTGCCTTCACAACCTCTTTGAGCTTTTGTGGCTCATTAGACAATTGTTGGAGGACAAGTCTATCAAGTTCTTGTCTAGCTTTTATTTCCCTAAATTCTTCCTTTAGGTGTGCCATCTCAGATCGAATGTCTGAGATAGTCACTTTTGAGACCTTAGGACTATCAGAGGGAAATCTCTTCAGAATATCAGTAATGTTGTAGGCATTGTCTACCTGGGGATAATTTTGAAAAGTTGAAAGACGAGGATGTTAAAGACGAGGCTTATTAAGGACTTCTTTAAGTTTTCCTAAATAATCCCTTTTAAGCTCAGATCTTGAAGATCACCAATAATTTCAAGAAGAAGATCTTGTTCTTTTGTGAAAACACTGATTTGAGGGAGGCCGTCCTGGTCAGACCCTTCTGAAGATGTAGAAGATGAATCTAAATCATCTTCTAATATGTGGTTAAATTGCTCATCATCGGAGATTTCGTTTGAGAGACTTTGCAAAACTTGGCAATGTGGCTTGGCTTTCTACAGTTGAAACATTTGCCAGTGCAAGTAGAAGTCTTTCCATCTTTATTAAAAGACTTAGAAGACTTATTTTTCGTATGGGAAGGTTTCCTTTTCCTTTTGAAATTGTATTTTCTAATATTGGACAAATCAGGTTTAGAAGTCTTCTTCGGTTTACTACCGCACGAAGGAAGACCAAACTGTTTGCAGAAACTTCTTAAGTCTCTATGTCTTTGAGCCCTATCTTTGGCTAGTTGCCTGAGCATTTATCTTGCCTACAGATTTTAAGAGCAACTTGTTGAATGTGGCTAACTATTTGGCCATAGGTGATTTGATCGTAGGGAACAATATCACTGAAATATTGACTTTGGAATTCTTCCTTGACTAAATCTCTAAGGGACTTAGGCAAGCCATCTAGGAATTTCTCTTTCCAATAAGGGATATTCCCATATGGTCTTTCGTAGGTCCTGCTGAGGAAGGAATCCTTATACCACCTAAAGTCTGAAAGAGTTTTGCACTTAAGGTTGTTAAATATTTTAGAAGATTTTTCTCTAAAAATACCTGGGCAACCTACAAATGTTTTGATAATTGTGTATATCAAAATACTAATTAAATCAGGAATAGTTTCACCATCCTTTAGGATTGGTTGCCCTAATTCATCTAATTTCACGGCTTGGAAAATTTGTTGTTTTTCCTCGTCGCTTAAATGAGTTTCCCACCACCCCTTAAGTTGACCTGTAAAACCAACGACTAAGACATGAGTAGTACTCTGGTCGGAACAATTGTGGGAGGTTTTGTAAGCAGTGGCCACAATGGTCATCTGCTGTAATTTGGCAAGAATATTATATTCGAAACATCCATTAATATTCCACTCATAGATGTTATGAGCATTATAATTATTCTGCATGGTATTAAGTCTTTCTTCTTAGACCACGTCTGGATGTGTAGCTCTAATGTAATAAAGTTTTTGAGGCTTTGGCCATTTGGAAAATTCTGACTTAATTGGTGCTAATTTAGAGGAGGCTTGTCCTCTAGAGAATTTTGTGAAAATTGTTCAGATTCGTTATCTGAGTTGGTTTCTCTTAAAGCTCCTACGAATCTTGAAGAAGATCTTTCTTCGGTCTGTCAGACTGGAGTGTCCTGGACTGTTAAGGATTTATCTCTTTCCGCTATTCTCTTTTGAAGTTTAAAGAGTTTGGGAGAGTCCGCAGAATGGTGCATAACAAGTTCTCTAGTATGGGTTATAGGGATCTTGTATTGCTTAAATAAAGGAGTTGTAGGGGTAGAAAGTCTTATTGTTGGTTTCTTCAGAGAAGTTGAAGATGAATTTGAAACTAAGTATTCTCCAAAAGTTTGTAAATACTTGTTCATATAATTATTTTGTTCAAAAATATTTTTAATATCTTTGCCAGTGATCGGCTCAGTGTCAGCTCTCTATTTGAAAGGAGAGGTTGTAACAGAGCTGCTAGCAAAGTTTGTTGAAAACCCTTGTGACGGAGGAAGTTCGAAAATTACTTCTTCGCCGGTATTGATTTTCCATACTTTTGAAATATTAATTGAATTTGAAAATGGAAAATCTATTTTATTATGGTCAGCATAAATTTCAAACCATTCAAAGAAATTAATTTGTTGTTTAATAACATATACACTATCATAGAAAATTGATTGAATTTTCTTCCTTTCTTCTCCTTTGTACTTGTATAAAACCAAGTTCTTTTAAAAAGATTTTCTGGAGAATAAAATTATTTTTGGAGACCTATTATGTCAATTTCAAATTCAATCTCCAAAGCTCCAACGATGTTGTCATCTCCTAATTCGGCACCTAGTGACGTATAAGTAGGAGAATCCGCTCGGTTGTAGGAAGTGTCGACAGATGGAACCGCTTCTGGTTTTTCTACCTTATACCTAACTTGTGGAACCCTAGATCCGAAATCTACTGCCTCGACTCTAATGGGATATGACGACACAGAATGTGTAGCAGAATGAATTAATGGGATTTTAGACTACGAAGAGGCAGAGGAACTAACTCTTTGGCTAAGGGACCTCTGAAAGGAAAATAGCACAGTCCAGAAGGGAATTGTTGGATTTAGGAAACTGTCGTGTTTTGTGGCAGGAGCGGCATCCTGCAGAAGCTAGTTTTTAGGAAGAGAGACCTGATTCCAAGAGATTGGCTTAGGAATAGACAGATGGGACCTTTGCAGATCTGTCTGAAAGAGAATAGTTTCACCCTTGTGAGTGGTTCTCATAGCTCCAGTGTTAAAGGCATAACTCATAGCCTAATACTGGATTCTGTAAATAATTGATACTGGAGAGAACTAGCTTTAGTCTTATAATTAGATGTCTTAACGTTTAGGGTGAAGGCATCTAAGATATTTCTACTCTAAAGGGAGACTGTGAAGTTAGTGAAACAATCAAAATAAATTGGACCATTGCAAAGACTGGTTTCTACCATTTCTAGCAAGGAATCATTGAATTCTAGAAAACTAGAACCACTAAGACAGAGTAGGAGTGATGTGTCCAATCCTTGTCCGCATAAAGGCTTAGCAGCTATTTGCACCAAACCAAAATGAATATAATTATACTTCTTTCTATGTTTTTCAATAGATTTGATATGGAGAAGTTTATTTTCTCATGGTCTGGTTCCAGAGGAATAGCCTGCTCAATGGTAGACATGAGATAATCACTTGTCAAGCTCCATTTCTGAGACTTGTAAATTGTTGACTGGGGATGTTTGGGGGTTTTCCAGTCGTCAATTGATTGCTGCAAATCAGAGAAACTAATCTCTTCATTGAGCGTAAAATTGGAAGAAGATGAGGAGGAAGAACTTGTAGATCTAGAAGAGAGGGAGTGAAAGTACGACATATTGAAAAATTACTTCCTATCCTTGGCTCGAGAGACCAAGTGGTTTCATAAAGAAGATATTCAAATTCTTAACTCTACTGTATGTGGAAGAGCCAGATCTGGCGTTCAACTTCATAGATCTATAAATTATATGATCTTGTGGGAGGTCTGTACAGATTTTATCTTACCATAGTGCTTAGTATTAGATGTAGAGGGTAGCTATGTAAGTATACTAATTCTTTTACATAAAAGGGCTAATCTTTATGATTGTTTTACAAAAAATTACTTTTGAATGATCCAAAGGTTTTACAACCATCTGCAAGCCTACCAGGTACATTTACAGGCATCACCTCGCCATAATCCCTTAGGAACGACGCTTGCGGTGCAGATCCGAAAGGATCCTAGTGCCATCTTCAAAGTTTCTTAGTATTACAATCATATGTTTAACCATTTTATGGAAAATAATTAGTAGATCTACAGATCCATCTTCAGATCTATCAACCTTGCACCATACCAAGATAAGAATAAGAACGACTCTCAAACTTAACCATAAATAAATAGATCTGTGGGTTTCAAACTAGATCTGGCAGTACCACATAACGGTATGTTAAAAGCAAGGATTTGATTCTTGTTTTTAACATACTGTTATGTGGTACTGCCAGATCTAGTTTGAAACCCACAGATATGTTTATACGGGCAGTTATACACCGAGCCGTTCTATAAGTCGGTCGGGCAGACACCTATTGTGCATTTATATTAACACCAGGCCGAACTAAGATTCGGATGGGCAGTCACCACTGATCAGTTGGGAAGTTAACGATAAAGCCCACAGAGGCATGTTTATTGATTATGATTCTGCATGGGTGTATGTAATGTAATTGTTTAAAGTAATGACTATGTGATGTTACATGGTACGTTCATGTAATTGGCTACGGTATCATTAAATGAATATGAAAATGACAAGCCCACAGTGGCGCAGGAAGTGGTCGAAGATAATGATTATGTAATGCATCCGGTAATGTGAATGTATATGAAAATGGAAAACCCTGTAAAGGCGGAAATGTATCTCAATCTCTGTAATGAAGGAAATAGGTCCTATAATGATAATGTTATGGTTGGCCGCCTTCAGAGGCGATTCAGTCGCTATGAGTTGTCTGTTTCTATCCTAAGTTTGAGAGTCGTTCTTATTCTTATCTTAGTTTGAATCCCACAGATATGTTTATTTATGGTTAAGAATTGTATTCTCCTGAAAATCTTTTTAAAAGAACTTGGTTTTTAAACAAGTACAAAGGAGAAGAAAGGAAGAAAATCCAATCAATTTTCTATGACAGTCCAAATGTTATTAAACAACAAATCAATTTCTTTGAATGGTTTGAAATTTATGCTAACTATAATCAAATATATTTCCTATTTTCAAATTCAATTAATGTTTCAAAAGTATGGAAAAGCAATACTGGCGAAGAAGTAATTTTTGAACTTCCTCCGTCACAAGGTTTTTCAACAACCTTTGCTAGCAGCTCTATTACAGCCTCACCTTTCAAAAAGAGAGCAGACACTAAGCCGATCACTGGCAAAGATATTAAAAATATTTTTGAACAAACTAATTATACGAACAAGTATTTACAAACTCTTGGAGAATACTTAGTTTCAAATTCATCTTCAAATTCTCTGAAGAAACTAACAGTAGGACCTTTACCCCTACAACTCCTTTGTTTAAGCCATACGAGATCACTAAGACCCATACTAGAGAACTTGTTATGCACCATTCTGTGGATTCTCCCAAAGTCCCTGAACTTCAACAGAGAATAGCGGAAATAGAGAAATTCTTAACAGTCCATGACACTCCTATCCGACAGATTGAAGAAACATCTTCTTCTAGGTTCGTAAGAGCTTTAGGAGAAATTGACTCAAATAGCGAATCTGAACAATTTTCGCAAATTTCTCTAGAGGACAAGCCTCCTCTAAAATTAGCACCAATTAAGTCAGAATTTTTCAACTAGCAAAAGCCTCAAAAACTCTATTACCCTAGAGCTACACATCCAGACGTGGTCTTAGAAGAAAAACCTAATACCATGCAGAATAATTATAATGCTCATAATATCTATGAGTGGAATATCTATGGATGTTCCGAATATAATATTCTTGCCAAATTACAGCAGATGACTATGGTGGCCACTACTTACAAAATCTCCCACAATTATTCCTACCAGAGTACTACTCATGTCTTAGTCGCTGGTTTTATAGGTCAATTTATGGGGTGGTGGGATACCCATTTAAGCGACGAGGAAAAACAACAAATTTTCCAAGCCGTGAAATTAGATGAATTAGGACAACCAATCCAAAAGGATGGTGAAACTATTCCCGATTCAATTAGTACTTTGATATAAACAATTATCAGAACATTTGTAGGTTGCCCAGGTATTTTTAGACAAAAATCTTCTGAAATACTTGACAACCATAAATGCAAAACTCTTTCAGACTTTAGGTTGTATAAGGATTCCTTCCTCACCAGGATCTACGAAAGACCAGATGGGAATCTCTCTTATTTGAAAGAGAAATTCCTAGATGGCTTGCCTAAGTCCCTTAGAGATTTAGTCAAGGAAGAATTTCAGAGTCAATATTATGGTTATATTGTTCCCTACGATAAAATCACCTACGGCCAGATAGTTAGCCAGATTCAACAAGTTGCTCTTTAAATCTGTATGCAAGATAAAATGCTTAGGCAACTAGCCAAAGATAGGGCGTAAAGGCGTAGATACTTAGGAAGTTTATGTGAACAATTTGGTCTTCCTTCGTGCGGTAGTAAACCCCATAGGAAGAAGACTTCTAAAGTTGATTCATCAAATATTAGAAAATTCAATTTCAATAGGAAAAGGAAACCTTCCTATACGAAAAATAAATCTTTTATCTCTTTTAATAAATATAGAAAGACTTTCACTTCCACTGGAAAATGTTTCAAGTGTGGAAAGCCAGGCCACATCGCCAAGTTTTACAAAGTCTCTCGGAAGATCAAGAGTCTACAACTTGACGAACCCACTCTAATCAAAATAGAGAAATTGCTTGTTGAATTAAGTGAATCTTCGGATATTACAGATAACAAAATGTCCGATGATGAGCAATTTAACAACATATTAGAAGATGATTTAGATTCATCTTCTATATCTTCAGAAGGGTTTGACCAGGACGACCTTCCTCAGATCAGTGTACTCACAAAAGAACAAGATCTTCTTCTTGCAGTGATTGGTGATCTTTAAGATCCTGAGCTTAATAGGGATTATTCAGGAAAACATAAAACGATCCTTAATAAGCCTTCAACATCCTCGTCTTCAACTTTTCAAAATCATCTCCAGGTAGCCAATACCTACAACATTACTGATATTCTTAAGAGATTTCCCTATGATGTTCCTAAGCTCTCAAAAGTGACCATCTCAGACCTTCAATCTTTGATAGCACACCTAAAGGAAGAAATTAGGGAAATAAAAGCTAGACAAGAACTTGATAGACTTGTCCTCCCAAAATTGTCTAATGAGCCACAAAAGCTCAAAGAGGTTGTGAGCCACCAAGACGATGATGAAACAGGATCCTTCTTAGAACATCTTTCCTCTATCAGGATTCAGAAGTACCATGTACGAGTATCATCAGCAAGTCTTTTTTCTGGACTGGGATAGCTTTATTTGACACTGGTGCAGATAGAAACTGTATCCAAGAAGGTGTCATTCCAACTAAGTTTTTTGTAAATACCAAAGAACGCCTAAGGGCCGCCAATGGTGAAAAACTTAAAATCACTTACGAACTTCTTTCTATAAGGGTCACAACTTCTCCAGAAGAACCAAACTGGTACATCCAGACTCTGTTTTTATTAGCAAAAGACCTTTGCAATGCAGTAATCCTAGGTATTCCTTTCATTCAACTTTGTAAATCATACCTAGTTACAAATAAAAGCATTTATGTGGATTTTCCCACAAGCAACGTCCTACTTCCTTTTCATAAGCCTCTAACTTATGAAATCATACATTCTTTGCAAAATAAAGAAAAGAAAATAATGTTTTTAAAAGAAGAAGTAGCTTTTCAAAAGATATAGCAATAGATAACTGATTCTGTATTCTCTTCTAAAATTAAAAGTTTAGAAGCTAGAATTCAACAAGAGCTTTGTTCCGATCTGCTTATGGCATTTTTGAAATGAAAAAGGCACATTGTTGGGCTTCCTTGCAAGCCTGACTTTGATGAGAAAAATATTGCAACTAAAGCTCGGCCCATTTAAATGAACCACGAGCTTACAATACATTGTCAGAAAGAGATCAATGATCTCTTAGACAAGAAGATAATTTCCTCTTCTAAATCTCCCTGGAGTTGTGCGGCATTTTATGTCAACAAAAACTCCGAAATCAAGCGCGGAGTCCCTCGTTTGGTTATCAACTACAAGCCTCTTAACGCAGCACTTAGATGGATTAGGTATCCTATTCCTAACAAGAAGGATCTTTTACAAAAAGTCCATGCTGCCACAATTTTCTCTAAATTTGATCTAAAATCTGGATTTTGGCAAATACAAATTGACCCAAAAGACAGGTACAAGACTGCTTTCACAGTCCCTTTCGGACAATATGAATGTAACGTAATACCGTTTGGATTAAGAAATTCTCCATCTTATTTTTAAAAGATAATGAATGATATATTTAATCCATATTCCAATTTGTTATAACCTATATTGACGATGTCTTAGTTTTCTCAACAAACATCGATCAACATTTTAAACATTTACGCATATTCTTTAACACTGTTAAAGATAATGGATTAGCATTGTCTAGGACTAAGTACAGCTTGTTACAGACAAACATCAGGTTCCTTGGCCATAACTTCCAACAACGGAGTATTACTCGTATCCCGCGATCCCTCTAGTTTGCTGACAAATTCACAGATCAAATTCTGGACAAGGCACAACATCAAAGATTTCTTGGTTGTGTCAACTATATTTCAGATTTCGTCCCGGGATTAAGCATTCAGCTGAAACCCCTCCATGATAGGTTGAGAAAGCCTCCAATTTTTTGGACAGATGCCCAAAACAATGTTGTCAAGCAAATTAAGTTGAAAATCAAGAGTCTCCTCAATCCATCTGCATTTAAACTTATTGAAACAGATGCATCAGACATAGGATATGGTGGTATCTTAAAACAACATAAGAATGATAAAGAAAGTATCATTGCATTTACATCAAAGTACTGGAATAATTCACAACAGAACTATCCAACAACTGAAAAAGAAATTTTAGTGATTATTTTATGCATATCAAAGTTTCAATCTGATTTATTGGACGAAAAGTTTTTGCTTTGCATTGACTGTAAGCCAGCTAAGTCTGTTTTGCAGAAGGATGTGCAGAACATTGCTTCAAAACATATTTTCGCCAGATGGCAAGCTATTTTATCAATTTTTGATTTTGATATTGAACATATAAAAGGGAAGTTCAAATTCCATACCTGATTTCCTAACCCGTGAATTACTTCAAGGTAGATAACATGCCTAGAAAATCAAAGCGCCCGCGGTTAGCCTTACCAGCTCCGGAGGAGAAGCAACAACAACAGGCTGTCACACAACAGCCGAAATACAAGTCAATTTCAGCAGTTATTCAACAACAATAGACAACAACAGTGGTTGCCAAAAAGCAGCAAACAATAGAAGCTGGACCAAGCTAGCCAAAATGTAGATCGCCCACAGACTATGCCATGAAAGGCATCCCAATGGTGGTCACATCACATCCAATTCTGGCCAATCCAATTTCAATTTCCCAACCTCGAATATGGGCAGATATCATCGAAGAAGAACCATCTTCTACAGATGTTACAAAATTTGCACAGCCGCAAACTTCGCAGTGGACGGCAGAAGATTTTAAGAAGTGGATACAACTCATGGGCCTTACTTCAAAAGCACCCATGACTCCTCTCAGTCAAGAGGAAGTGGAAAAATAAATGGCACAACTCCTTGAAGCAGCCGCCATGTCTTCTTCAGCTTTAACTTCAGCTGTGTTTTGCAAAAAGCACCATGCCTTCAACTTCAACCGTGGCCGCTAAAAGCACCGCAAAGAAATAAGTGGTTGTGAAAAACACCACTAAAAGAAAAGTGGTGGCCAAAAGCCCCGCTACACAGAGCACGGTGCCATCTGCACCTAAACAGGCATTTTCTTCACCTATGCCTCAGCCAATTTCTTCAGCAGGTCCTTAGTCGGAGGAACCTCAATATATTAAGCATGAGATGACTTACTCACTCGTCCAATACGAGCCACACCTTTGGGATTCTAACCCCCTAGTAGTAGCCAAAAAGACGCTCGACCCAACATCCAATTTTCTTCAGAAAACTCTTGTTCATAACTAGAAGTTCTATGAATTTATCCTACACTCATTCTTGTCTTTCTAAACCTTTTTTGGACAAAACCCAAACCTATAGCACGCATACCACGGTATGGATAAATAAAATCATCTCGCCAAAAGAATGGGGTGATCACCCTGTGAAAGTCAGAAAACTTTCCCATCCATTTTCTTCGTAATTTTGCAGTTACTATGGTTATAGAGACGCGTGGTTTAACGCGCTGACCTTTCAAAACCATACTAACAAATATTCATATTTTCTCATTTGGGGAAAACACTTGCTAATAGATTTTTCCCAATGGTTTTTTGCACCAATGGTGGCCTATTTACGGCCATTTAGCAGACATATTTTCGCCACCGGTGAAAGAAGGATTTGAGTATTTTTGTTCCAGATTTCATGGAGACCAGCACATTCCCCAGATGCTTCAATTTTCTCATATTCCACATCCCATGGATATACACCCAGAAGTTTGTTTTCTACAAATGGGAAGGATTCATAGGTATGCCTTGGTTAGCACTTCAAGGCTACTATAAGTGGTACAATGCATGGAAAGATTCCACAAAAGACTACTTACCAGCAGCGAAAAATGATTTTCCAGCAACCCCAAATTTCTATCACCAACAGATGTAGCAAACACTTCATTTCTGCAGTAGAGAAGGCTAGTTCAAGCCAAATTAGCAGGCTCTACCAGCAAAGAAGACTACAGCCAGGAGATGGAAAACCTTGTACAACAGCTAAAGGGAAAGGTTCCCAATCAACATTCATCCAGTTCGTCTGAAGAATAATCAGAAGAAGAGGATGACTCTGACTGTGACCCAGAAGAATGAGTCAAAATCAGGACCAATTTACTGTAGCAACGTTACTGTAGATTACTGTGCACTTATCACTGTAGATCACTGTGCACTTTTCACTATAGCAAAGCACTGTATACTTTCACTGTAGCATGGTCTATAATTCTATAAATAGACCCCCTCACTCACTTCAGAGGGTATTCAATCCTTCACCCAAATTCGGATACTTCTCTCTACACACACTTTCTCACACTAAAACCTCTCAAGCCTTAAGAGCTTTATACCCCTGTATGATTTTAAGTTTTAATTTTTTAGTACCTACATTTTAATTTTTTATTATCAATAACACTTCTCGACGGCTCTGCCGCAAAATTTATGTGTTAGTCTTGCTTTAACATATTTGCATTTGGTCGGCTCTGCCTCCTATTTTATTTAGCATACATTTGCATACGGTCGGCTTTGCCGCCTAAGTTTAATTTATTGCTTGCTTCATGTTACTTATATTCCTTGCATTTCCCAGTCCCCTCTAACCCTCCGGGGACTAGCTTCTGTCCCTTTTCGCCAAGTGTATATATATCTATGTATGTATGTGTATGTATATATATATATATATATACACACATACATACTTACTTACTTACTTACTTGGCGAAGAGTGTATATATATTGTTTACCCTTAAAAATGGATAACAATTGAGTTTATACGAGATTTTAAGCATATGTGGATTAATTTAATACAAGTGATTAAGAGCGTAAAATGAGCAAATTAAAGATAGAATAAATAGCAAAACCAGTAGTAAGACCGAGTTCGGGCTCGGTTGTGATCCAAACAATTAGCCTGCTTTCGATTCGGAACAAAACACTTATGAAAGGCCATGAACAAAACTAAGAACTTAGAATAATCTTTAGAAGTAGAGAATATATTTCCTTGATATGCATGTTACAATGTATTTAATGAATAATCAGCTTTCCCTTTATATGGTAGGGAGTTATACCCTAAGTACAATTCTAAAAAAGGTAAAAATCTTCCTTTTCACTAATCACTGATCTACTGCTGAAACGGGCTGAGATTCACATCGTGATATCCGGTTGGACACGGATATCACAGCCCTTTGTTAATCGTACATGGTCGTTCGGTAATGCTCTTTGAGGTCTTGGAACTCGAACCGGACCCGGGGGGCGTGATCTCGATGGCTCCGAGGGCAGGTGTTTTGCTCGGGCCTTGATGCGAGAGTCTCCTCACTTCAATTACAATTCCCTGTAGTCATATCCTTTTTTCGTTTGCCTCGCCGGGAAATCGAGGTACTCACTAGCCTCGATTTTACCCGTATACAAATAGTCCCCTCGTTTCTCAGAGAGTAGATTTGCCGAAACGATGGGAAACAATAGATGTTCTCTGGTTCCTTCCTCCGTATGTTACGATAAAGGAGCCAAAATGTCCCATCGGTCGCATCGTTCACACTTCGAACGCATGTCAATCATCGGCTGGTTGCTTCCGAATGCGAAGCGTCGCCTGCTTCCCTATAAAAGCTTCCATCCTTTGTTCTTTTTCTACTTTTTAACCAAGCTTTTACTTTCGAGCTTCCCAGCTATCATCAAACTTTTTTCAAATATTCATACATTCATATTTTGATCTTTAAATCTTCATAATTTCTTAGATTCTTGCCCAGATCTTCTTAAATTCTTCGTATCCCGCTGTTCAGCCTTCATACTTGTTTTTCCAAACTTACATACTTCTTCTTTAAATCTTTAAATTTTTCCAGCCAATAGTGGCTAAAACTTCCAAATTAGTTTCCCAACAGGCTGCCTCTTCATCTTCCGAACTGGCCGCTGGCACTGAGGCGGTCGATCCCGTAGTTGTCCTTGAGGCGGTTGCTCCCGATGTGGCTGCCATTGAGTCGGCAGCCGCCGAACCGGCTCCCAAACCCCCTTTAAAAATGTTTATTCCCGAGAGTTGTTCCATTTTGGATGACTTCAAGGTTGAGAAACACTTGTCCAAGCAAGACCGGGGTGAAGGAGCATCAAGGTACATATGCTCCGTGATCGAAGATGTCCTTCCCATGGTCCAAAAGGACTATAATTGGGAAGGTAAGGACGTGGTAGTCCCCAGGCCCGAGGACGCTATTACAACCCAAGTGGAGGGGTACTTAAGTGTTTACACTTACCTCTTCACTTTGGGCCGGGTAGACCTAGTTATTTTGATTTTTGTAAGAGATACGAGGTATGCCTGTGGAAAATCCGCTCGTCTTTATGGAGAATCTTGATCCTCCTCCGTTACTTCGTAAATAAGACCGAGTCTCGTTAGGTCACCATCGATCATCTACTCCGTTTGTACAGACCCCAAATCTTCCAAGGGGGACCGATTTAGCTTACTCGCCGGGCTAGTAAGGCCATCTTTTTGAGCATTAATGAAGACCGAGACCGGGGCTGGTAGGAACGCTTTGTTCAGGTGAAGAATGAAGACTTGATTCCTCCTGAGTTCATGCCATTCCCTGAGAAGTGGAATGTATCTTGTAAGTGCAGCTGCTCCTTAAGCGTCAATTTTCTTCATTTTCTGTCCTTTCATTCACTCATGTGATTGTGCAGTTGTTGCCCGGGTATCAAATGCGGTCCCCCGGCTTAAGGAGTGGATCGAAGGCAGAGCAAACAGATGTCACAGTTCGAGCGCTCATGGCGCAAGTTATCGAAAGGCCGATGGGAGGCCGTTGTCACGGTAAAGGTCACCTTCAAATAGTTTTTATCATGTCCTTAGCTCACATATTTCTGACCTCTCTTCTCTCTTTCCCTTTTTTTTATATATAGGTTTTCTTAAGACCACTGATCTTAGGCCTTTGGAAGGAACGAGGACTTGTCCGTTGATCCCTCCGTTACGAGACAGCGCAGGGCTAACATAGGGAAAAAGAAGAAAAAGGAAAAGAAAATCTTGGGGCTCCCTGGGCCCCAAGGTGAAACCAAAGAAAAGGGTGGCTTGCAAGCCCAAGAAGAGCACCGGCTCCCGGGTTTCAAACTCCGATTCGCTTCTCCGGCTCAGAGATGAGCCGGTGGAAGATGATATTTTCATCGCCCATGGATCGACCCCTCCCAGGGAGCAGGAGGCAACCGAGGAGGAGACTCGTGAGGCCGACGTCCCTTAAACTTGAGAGGTCGATATGGAGACCGGGGGTGGGACCCCTGGGACGCCGGCTCCGCTTCGAAGGAAGCGCCCGGTATAATAAAAATTATGGGGACGCCCTCCTACACCGAGTCCATGCTTGAGGAGGCCCAAGAAGGGAAGGAGAAGTCCAATGAAAGGATCCATGGTGTAGACGATCATCTTCATTCCTTTTTTGATGGTGTGAACTCGTCAACTTTGTAAGACTTTTCCGGGCTAGGTGACTTGGAAGCCCCGAGGAAGGATACATCGTCGGAAGCTGGTGGGCCGAGTTCGAGCCTAAAACTGGTTAATCAGTTCCCTGCTACCAGCATGGATCCTGGTCGCAAGAGATCGGTTATCCTCACTATTTCGGAGGATGCCCGTGTTTTATCTGCTCTCTTGGAGTAGCCAGTTACCTCCGATGCCTGGTGACCGAGGAGGACCAGGCAAAAATGAATGAGGTAGACGTGCTGTGTCTTTTCAACAAGGCACAAAATACGTTGAACCGTGCAACACGTCATTGCATCTTTTTGAATTTTACATAGTTTTGGATATTTCTCACGACTTTCTTTGTTTTGCAGGCTTTGGTACTTCATCATGAAAGCTTCCTCCAGTACAACGTCGAGGCCAACTAGGTCGAGCTTGAGTTCAAGGAGCAAGCTCAGAAAAGTGATACGTACAAGCTCCTCAGTGAGCAACAAGACAGGGTCATTAAGGACCTTCAGGCCGAACTGGATAGGGCTCAAAAAGAAAAATCGGTCCTGAGGCGGGAGCATGCCGACTTGGTTGAAAAGGTAAAGGTCTTTCAAGTTAGAAAGGAGGAACTAGTCATAGTGGCTAACGACAAAAGCCCGCAGGTCCAGCAGAAGATCGACCAGATCGACCCACTCCGAAAGGAGATGGATGAGATCCAAGTCATGGCCGATGGGTGGAAGAGCAAGATGGATCTGCTGGCCTCAAAGATGGAAACTGCCTAGGCAAAGCTGTCTTCGATGGAGGTTCAGCTTTGAGTGGCGATGGAGAAAGCTGATAAACGAGGTTAGCTGAATGAAGATCTCCGAGCACAGCTGAGCTCGGCCACCGCAGACCGGGATGCCCTTGGTAAAGAGCTCGAATTAACGAGGTCCAAGCTGGAGACAACCTCTACCGATGCCGACGAGATGGTGGCCCAACAAGAGGCGATGTAAAAGCAGTCGAGGCCCGCCTGAAGACCAATACCGAATATGTGAGGCGGCTGTCTTGAAGGGAAAACCTCGAAGATATCCATGCCCAAGGCTTCCACCTGTCGGCCGAGATCGAGGAGACTAAAAGCCTTGAGGCTGAGGCGAACAAACTATCCGAGCCCGAAGGTGCGGAGGACTCCGAGGGTTCCGAAGGATCCGAAGGTCCCGATGGTTCTAGTGACAAATCGGGCTCCGGTGAAGATCAGGCGTGAATGCCTTAGAATTTTTTAGTTTTTGTGCACCTATTTTTTGTTCATTTTGAGGCTGTTTTTGTTGGGCTTTTGTGAAGATATTCCGGAATATATAAAATTTCCCCTTTTGGCAATTTCAACTTTTTTTAGCATATTTTCACAATTTCTACTTTTGAAAATATTTCTAATTCATTAACATAGAATCAAATGTAGTAATAAGTCGTTTGTTTTTCGAAGGTCCAAACAGAACTTGTCCTCCATGCAATTTTTTATTTGCTCGAAGCTTTGAAAATTCGAAGTGACCGAAAGTTTTCTAAAAATGCATAAGTGTTGTTAGACGATGCTTTTGCCGAGGGTAACTGGCAGGTATTGAATTTTTATTGAAGTCCTTACGTTTTGATTACAGGCTTCGGACGTCTCCGAGGCATTTTTTAGGGCGACCGTAGCCTTTTAGGTTTAGGCACTACCTAATAGGTTTTGTGCCTTCGGGCTTTGATAATCCGAGTTACCAAACTTATTTTGAACGACAGCCCCCAAGTGGCGGTAGTCCTTGTGCTCAGATAGGGGTAGCCCATGGGC
Source organism: Nicotiana obtusifolia (assembly GCA_002018475.1). Classification (NCBI taxonomy): domain Eukaryota; kingdom Viridiplantae; phylum Streptophyta; class Magnoliopsida; order Solanales; family Solanaceae; genus Nicotiana; species Nicotiana obtusifolia. The sequence goes on along the minus strand of MCJB01048359.1, from coordinate 23,914 downwards.
TTTATTGTCCTCGGGTAGGGATAGCCCTTAGACTCGATGTTTCAAAAGGCAAAAATACGTAATAGCAAGGTGAATACTTTCTTTCATTTACGTATCTAAAGTACATGACTGAAAGCATGTAAAAACTTGAATTTTGGCTAAGGTGGCCTACATAGTACACAGTTCACCTGACTGTTTGGCCTTTAAGATAAATTCTAACCGCCGAGCCTAGACTGTTCGAGCATAGAGTTTCCTTCTTTCCTCGCTAAGAAGCTTAACTCGAGCGTGATGGCCCCCAGTATTTTAGGTCTATCTTGAGAGGGCTCAGATAATGTTGATGTGACCATTGACTCCGATAAGAATCCGATCATCGAATCTAAGTTAGCACGATTTACTATTGCCTCTTTAAAAACCTTGTCAGGAAACCCAATTGGGACATAACTAGTTCAAGGGAAAAAGAAAGCGACATGTGCTTTCAGACCTAATAGTCACATTCCCCTTTGGATGTTGCCTGCAAGTGTTAGTTTGATTCACAATATTATAAAAAAGTAAATGAGATTGTACCTTAGCAGTAGTGCCACTTTAAGTGTGTCACGTTCCAGTTGTTTGGTCCTTCGCAATTCGGTCCCAGCTTCCCCTCATTTGGGTTTCCGATGTGCACTGTTAATTTTCTTAACACCAAGTCCCCGATATTAACGTGTCAGAGGTTGGCTCTTCAGTTGTAATACCTTTCTATCCACGATTTCTGGGCGGCTAACTGGACTAGGGCAGCCTTGCGCCTTTCATCCAATAGTTCTAGGCTCGTGCTCATGGCCTCGCCATTTGATTCTTCGGTTGCATATCGGAACCTGAGGCTCTGTTATCCCACTTCGACCGGTATAAGTGCTTCGATGCCGTAGACCAATGAAAACGAAGTGGCCCCGTTACTAGATTTCGAGGTTGTACGGTATGTCCACAAGACTTCGGGCAGAATTTCCTTCCACTTCCCTGTAGCATCGGTCAACCTCTTCTTTAGGTCTTGAAGTATGTTCTTGCTTGTTGATTCCGCCTGTTCGTTCCCGCTAGGTTGATAGGGTGTTGACAAGATCTTTTTGATCTTTTGATCTTCGAAAAACTTGTTTACTTTGTTGCCGATGAACTGCTTCCCGTTATCACACACTATCTTGGCCGGCATCCCGAACCGGCATATTATGTGGTCCTAAATGAAGTCAATGACTTCCTTTTCCTGGACCTTCTCGAACACTTGAGCTTCAAACCATTTAGAGAAATAAACAGTCATGAATAGTATGAATTGAGCCTTACCAGGTGCGCACCGCAGGGGACCGACAATGTCCATTCCCTATTTCATGAACGGGTATGGTGATAAGACCGAATGTAGTAGCTCTCCGCGTTGATGTATCATTAGTGGGTGTCTCTGACAGCTGTCGCATCTTCGTACAAAGTCCTTTGCATCTTTCTCCATGTCGATCTAGTAATAGCCGGCCCTAATTATCTTACGAACCAAAGATCCTGCCTCCGAATGGTTTTCGCAAGTGCCTTCGTGAACTTCTCTCAAAACATATTCGGTATCTCCCGGTCCCAAGCATATTGCTAGTGGACCGTCGAATGCTCTTCTGAACAGAGTCCCTTCGGACAGACTGAACTTGGCTGCCTTCATGCGTAGAGCGCTCGATTCTTTAGGATCTGAGGGTAACTTCACAGTCTTCAAATAGTCTATGTATTTGTTTCTCCAATCCCAAGTTAGACTTGTTGAGTTTATTTCGGCATGTCCTTCCTCCACTACCGATTTCATGAGCTGTATGACTATTCTTGAGCTAAATTCATTGTCATCAACCGATGATCCCATGTTAGCTAGAGCATCGGCCTCGCTATTTTGATCTCAGGGTGCGTGTTTTAGGGTCCACTCCTTGAATTAATGTACCGTTACATGCTTTCTCTAAATACCTTCGCATTCGTTCCTCTTACTTCGAACGTCCTATTAACTTGATTTACCATAAGGAGGGCATCACACTTAGCTTCGACCACCTCGCCCCTCGGGCTTTTAGCCAATTCGAGACCTACAATCATGGCCTCGTACTCTGCCTCATTGTTTGTAAATTTCACAGTTCTAATAGATTATCTAACTATGTTACTTGTAGGTGACTCAACACGATGTTGAGTCCGGACCCCTTTGCGTTCGAGGCATCGTCTGTAAAGAAGGTCCAGATTACCGAGGAAGTCCCCGAAGTTAATAATAATTCCTTTTCGATTTCGGGTATGAAGACCAGCGTAAAGTCGGCCACGAAGTCTGTCAAAATTTGTGATTTGATGGAAATTCGGGGTCGATATTTGATATAGTACCCGCTAATTTCTACGGCCCATTTGGCCAACTGGCCCCAGAGCTCAGGTTTGTGAATTATGCTCCTCAGTGGAAAAGAAGTTACGATGAATATGGGTTGGCATTGAAAATACGGCCTTAACTTTCTAGAGGCGCTTAGCAATGCGAGCGCCAATTTTTTCAAGTTGAGGGTACCTTGTTTAGGCCTCGCCTAGCATTCTACTAACATAATAGATTGTGTACATTCCTCTTCCCGGACTAGGAGTCCACTTATCAGTACCACGGATACCGAAAAGTACAAGTACAACTGCTCATTCGCCTTCGGAGTATGGAGCAAGGGTGGACTCGAAAGGTACCGTTTGAGTTCTTACAAAGTTTGTTGGCATTCCGGGGTCCAATAAAAGTTATTCTTCTTCTTCAATAATGAGAAGAACTGATGGGTCTTATCGAAAGACCTCAATATGAACCGGCCCAGGGTGGCTATGCGCCCGGTTAACCTCTGAACGGCCTTGACACTGTCCACCACGGTGATGTCTTCTATAGCTTTGATTTTATTGGGATTGATCTCAATCCCTCAGTTGGACACCATGAATCTAAGGAACTTCCCGGATCTGACATCGAATGCACATTTCTCCGGGTTTAACTTCGTATTGTATTTCTTCAGTATGTCAAAGGTTTCCTGTAAATGTTTCAAATGATCCTCTGCTCGAACGGACATAACTAACATGTCGTCAATATAAACTTCCATTGATATTACTATTTGTTCTTCGAACATCCGGTTTACTAGGCGTTGATAAGTAGCTTCAGCATTTTTTAGTCCGAACGGCATTACGTTATATCAATAGGTGCCAAATTTAGTGATAAAGGAAGTATTTTCTTAATCTCCCAGGTCCATCATGATTTGGTTGTACCCGGAATAAGCATCGAGAAAGCTTAGTATCTCGTGCCCGGACGCCGCAAAGATCATGCGATCGATATTTTGCAAAGGAAAAGAGTCCTTAGGGCACACTTTGATCAAGTCTTTGAAATTTACGCATATTCTAAACTTATTCCCCTTTTCAGGAACTACCATTACGTTAGCTAACCAATTCAGGTACTTAACTTCCCGAATGGAACCTATTTTAAGGAGTTTGGATACCTCGTCTTTGATGGATGCATGTTGACTTCGGACAGAGGCCTCCTCTTCTGTTTAATCGGGTTGAACTTCGGATCCAAGCTCAGCTTGTGAGTGGTTATTTCTGGCGGGATCCCTATCATATCAAGATGGGACCAAGCAAAACAATCTATGTTAGATATAAAGAATTTAATGAGTTTATTCTTGAGCTCGAGATTTAACCACGTGTCCAGCTATACCTTCTAATCAGGCAAGCGTTCAATCAATATGACCTGGTCCAGCTCCTCGACCGTTGATTTTGTGGCATCGGAATAATCAGGGGTGATGAATGACCTAGGAATTCCGTAATCATCACCCTCGCCTGCTTCTTGCTTCTCCAGTTCGGTCAGGGCAGGTATCAGTGATTACAATTTAGTTTCTTCCTTCCTAACCAGCTCCGCATTCTTTTGATGTCGATAGTGCGGACATCGGGACCACCTCATCAACCGTGAACATTTCTTTTGTGGCCGGCTTCTCCCAGTAAACCGTTTTGATTCCTCCCGATGTGGGGAACTTCAATGCCTGGTGTAGTGTCAAGGGCACTGGCCTCAAGTTGTGAATCCATGAGCTTCGGAATAGAGCATTATATCTCATATCCCCCTCAATCACATAGAATTTTGTTTCCTGAATAGTCCCGGTTGTCTTCACCAGTAGGTTTATTTCCTCTTTAATAGTTGTGCATGCCATGTTTAATCCATTCAAAACCCGGACTATCGGCACTATTTGGTCTTGTAGACCTAACTGCTCCACGACCCTCGATCTGATGATATTTGCTGAGTTACCTGGGTCAATCAGCATACGCGTAATTCGAGATTTATTTTTGAGTACAAATATTACAGTGCATCATTATGCGGTTGCACGATGCCTTCAGCGTTTTCATCGTTGAAAGAAATGGTCCCTTTCGGGATATTATCTTTAGTTTGTTTTTCCCTTATGATGGACACCTTAGTGCGCTTTAACATTGGTCCCTGGGGAACATTGACTCCACCATGATCATGTTACTGACGTGTTGAGGCTCCTCTTATTCGGTCTGTTTGTTGGAGTCTCTTTTCCTAGAGTGATCTTTGGTTCGATCACTCAGAAATTCCTGGAGTTTCCCGTTATTGAATAATCGGGCCACTTCTTCTCTTAGTTGTCGGAAGTCCTCGGTCCTGCGGCCATGAGTGCCATGATACTTACACCTCAAGTTAGGGTCTCTTTGGGTAGGGTCAGACTGCAGTGGGTGAGGCCACTTGGTATCTTTGATGCGCCTGATGGCAGATATGATGCTAGCAGCATCAAAATTGAAATTATATTCCAATAATCTCGGTGCCTCCCTAGCCCCGAGTGGCCTGTCAAAACTGTTTTTGCTCATGAGTCCCCGGCAATTATGGCCTTGATCGTTCCCTTTTTCATTTCTCGTAAGGTTATGCCCGAATCTGCTACCCTTTGATCTTCGCTATACGGTTGATACCAATCTCTGTTCGGTCTTGGTTCATGATCGATAACTCTCTTAGACCTATCATTAGTTCTGATGGGATAAACAAACTTGGAGGGGACCTTCAGCTGATCGTCCTCAACTCTGATGTTTTATTGGTGCCTGTTATGGATGTCAGCCCAAGTTACCGCCCGGTATTCAATCAAATTCAATTTCAGCTCTTGTGAAGGCAAGGTGCTTTGGGGGTTGAGTCATTGAGTGAATGCCTGAACGGCCTAATCGTCCGCAACCGTATTCAAGTCCATTCATTTCGTTATCTCTTTATTTTACTTTGAAAAGGTCCGATTTTCTGGTCTCGACCTTGATGACCTCGGCGTGTGCTTTTACAAAGCATCTTCAACCATAGCAAACTAATCAATAGAATTAGGGGGTAAGTTGTGACACTATATCATTACTCCTTTTGACAGGGTTTCTCCGAACTTTTTCAGCAAACCGACTCAATTTCATCATCTTCGAAGTCGTTTCCCTTGATGGCACACGTGTAGGAGGTCACGTGTTCATTTGGATCCATGGTTCCATTATACTTCGGAATTTCGAGCATATGGAACTTCTTCAGGATTGGCTTCGGTGCTGCGCTCGATGGGAAAGGTTTTTTGACAACTTTCTTAGTGTCCAGGCCTTTCAATATCGGGGGCGCTCCTGGGATTTTTTCAACTCTGGAATTATAGGTCTCCACTTTTTTGTCATTGGCCTCAATTTTCTTCTCCCCCGATTCCACCCACTTTTTCTGCTCTTCAAGCATCTTTACTATTTCGGGGTTGGTCCCGGGCTCAACTTCACCCAGTCTTTCCGTGGCTTGATCATTTCTTCGGGTGTTTTGCTGGGATGGTTCGGGCTCAACCACACTGGGGGCGCGACTTTGGTTTTGCAGCTACGTTGTCGCCGCCTGTTGAGCTTGTAGCATTTCGAAGATCACCCGCAGCTTGATCCCGTTAGCTTCACCATCATGCGTACCTCGAGCTGTTGATCGGGGTCCTTCGCGAATGTTGTTCTCAGGGTTGGTCAACAGGTTTGCATGGCCACATGTGAGTTGGAATTGATTGGGTCCACAACTGAGACTCTGTTGGGGTCAGCAGGGAGCACCTCATTGCTAGGTACTATATTGTTGTTTTTGCCATTGTCACGACCCAAAATCCAACAAGTCGTGATGGCACCTAACGCAACTCGCTAGGTAAGCCATTTAGCAACAATCCAATTCAGAAGAGATTTATTGAGAGAAATAAAGATAATATAACTGAACTTTTATACAAGGAATTCTCAAGAACTGGTAATACAAATCATGAGCTTCTAAGATTTAGAGTTTACAAAGCAGATATGAAACAAATACATCATTTGTTTGAGATAAATATGAACTAATTTAACTTCAAAATCAGCACGCAAGGTGCAAAAGTGTAGTATGAGTACAACCAACCTCATGTACTCAATGAGTAACAAACTTAACCTTAGGTTAAAAGTAGTAAGAGTTGGGACAAAGGTCAGAGTCCAACACCAATAGCCAACAACAGCTCATAACAATATAATAGAAGTGGTACAAGAAATAACTCAGGGATATAATGCTCAGCTCATTCAAAGTTCCGGAAAATAGGCATGTTTTTCAAGTATATCAGTGAAAACCCAAATCTTTTACTGAAATCATCAAAATATGAGTAAATCTGAAAAACTGTGATTTTTTCCAAAAACTTTCAACAACAGGTAAGATGTTTCATTATCTAATAGCATGAGGAAAGTACATCTCTATGCCTACATGTCAATGTGTATGTAAAGTCATGAATGATGCAATACCGTACAACATGAAGAAAATGCATCTCTATGCCTGTATGTCAAGTGTGCATGTCGAATACAACATAACTCAGTGATAAAACCATATGCATACTCAGAGTATCAATTCACTCAGCCCTCCTAGTCACTCGGTCCTCCCAATCACTCAGTCCTTACAGTCACTTAGTCCTTACAGTTACTCAGTCCTCCCAATCACTCTGCACTCCCTCTCGGCACTTGCACTCGCACTCGGCACTTACACTCAGTAGGTACCTGCACTCACTGTGGGTGTGCAAACTCCAGAGGGGCAGATCCTGCCCAAGCGCTAATATAACCCAACCATGGCATAAATCAATAAAGCCTGCTGCGGCATGCAGCCCGATTCCATAATCATCTTAACAATCAGGCCCTCGGCTCACTCAGTTATCAATCTCTCCAGTCTCTCGGCCTCACAAGTCTCATGCCAATCGGCCCAAACAATGATAAATGATGTGACAAATTATAACTGAGACTGACATATGATATGCAATGAATGAGTATGACTGAGAATGTAATTGCAATTTAAGCAAATAACTCAACAGCAGAAATGACCTCAGTGGGTCCCAACAGGATAAACATATAGCCTAAATATGAGTTCTAACATGGATCACAGCACAATTACTCTAGCACGTAGAAATCTCATGGATAAAGACAAGATTAGGTAACTACACAGTACCACAAAACAATTGAGTCATAATTCACACGGTGCAAGCCCACACGCATGTCGCCTAGCATGTGCGTCAGCTCAACACCAAACACATAACACATATATTCGGGGTCCATACCATCAGCATCAAGTTTAAAAGTGTTACTTAACTTGAACAAGCCAAATCCAATACCGAGCAAGCCACACAATACTCTAAAAATTCCATTCTGCAGGAATCAACCTCCGAACGGCTCGAAAGTAGCCAAAAGCAACTCAAGAACATCAAATAATGCCAAAGGAAACAAACTCAATTGATAAAAGTAGAATCTTTAATCAAAAGCCCAAAGTCAACCAAAAAGTCAAACCCGGGCCCACCCCTCAGAACCCGAAAAAACTAACAAAATCCAACAATCCATTCAATTACGAGTCCAACCCTACTAGTTTTACTCAAATCTGACTCTGAATCTATGTTAAAAACTCGAAAATTTAGTCTATGAAACTTCAGATAAAAACCCCAAATTTCGCTTTTGAAACCATCAACCAAATGCCAAAAACGAGAATAGAATCATGAAATATAATCAAAACCGAGTAAAGAACACTTACCCAATCCATATGGTGAAAAGCGCTTCAAAAATCGGCTCAATTCGAGCTCCATAGCTCCAAATATGCAAAAATGGCTGAAATCCCCGAAAATAGAGTACTTATAATCATTGGACGAATTAATGAATTACGATTGCGGAAATACCATCGCAATCGCGAAGAAGAAAGATGCACTACCCCAGAAATACTCTACGCGATCGTGAAGCACAAACTGCTTAGTCTTGAAAAGTCTCTACGCGAACGCGACCCCAGGCTCACAAACACGATGAGTAGCCATGAAGACCTGCCCAGCTCATCTCTATAATGCGAACGCATGCACACTTGCACGAACACGATGCTCAATCTGCAGTAACCTACGCGATCGCATTCCTCAATTCGCGATCGCGAGGAACACTGGGTGCACCAGACTTCAGTAGAAACCAGCAATGCAATATGAAGAAGAAATGGTCTGAAATCAATCTGAAACACGCCCGAGCCCCTCGGGACCATGTCCGAATATTCCAACAAGTCCCATAACATGACATGGACCTACTCGAGGTCTCAAATCAAGCATAAAAACATTGAAATGATGAATCGCACCTCAAATCAAATATAATGAACTTTAAATCTTTTAACTGTCAAAACTCGTGCAGAAACATATCAAATCAACTCGTAATGAACTCAAATTTTATGCACAAGTCCCAAATGACATAATGAAGCTATTCCAATTCCCGTAACCACAATCAAATATTATTTCTTAAAAAGTCAACTCTCGGTCAAACTTATGAAGTTTCCCAACCTTCAAATTTCCAACTTTGGCCAATTAGCGCAGAAACCTTCTAGAAATATCCAAATGCAAATCTGAGCATACGCCTGAGTCCAAAATCACCATCTGGACCTAATGAAATCATCAAAGCTCCAATCCGAGAATAAATACTAAAAAGTCAAACTTTTTCAAGTCTTCCAACTTTAAAGCTTCAATCATGAAATTCATTCCTCCAGGTTAATTCCGAATAACCTGAAAACCAAAAGTGATGATTCACAAAATTCATAATACAATATACGATGTTGCTCAAGACTTCAATAAGCTGAACATAATTCAAATGCTCAAAATGGCCGAGCGGGTCGTTACAGCCATGGTGGCCAAACTCAGTATCAATGTTCAAGTGAGCTGATTGAAAGTTTGGCATTTTTAAGTTGACCTAAAAATAAAATCTCAAAGAAAAAGCGTAAAACAGAGTGTGTTATAGAAATTTGTATAGAATTACCACTATTATCCTTAGCCCCACGGTGGGCGCAAAGTTGTTTACCCTTAAAAATTGATAACAATTGAATTTATACGCGGTTTTAAGGATATGTGGACTTATTCAATACAAGTGATTAATACCATTAGATGAGAAAATTAAGATAGAATAAATGGCCAAACCAGTAGTAAGACCGATTTCAGGTTCGGTTGTGATCCAAAACATAAGTACAATTCTAAAACAGATAAAAATCTTCCTTTTCGCTAATCACTGATCTAGCACTGATACATGCAGAGATTCACGCGCGTGATATCTAGTTTCACCTTTTAATTTATATTTCGTATGGAAATTGGAAAATAAAATCACGGATATTCTACGAGTACCAGATTTCACTCTATTTAGTTAATGGGGTTTATGATTTTAAAAATAATAAAATGAGTAACTAAGTTGAGTAATCACTATTAGCTTACATAACGGTTGCGTTAGGCGCCATCACGGCCTATAATGGATTTTGGGTCGTGACAACTTGGTATCAGATTATTAGGTTCACTTAGGTCTCACGAGTCCTGAGCAAGTCTAGTAGAGTCTTGTAGATCGGTACAGAGATATGTGCTTATCTTCGAGAAGCTACAGGACTGTTAAGAGCACTTCCCTTCCTGATAGCTCGTCGTGCGATTTGATTCCACTTAGGCTTATGCCTTCATTTGCTTTCTATCATTCTTATACGATATGGAGTATTGGCTATCAATTGGGCATCGAGGAGTTGTATTTGTACTGCGGATGTGGTGTAGGATGTTTTTCCCTACGTATTCGAGTGGGCTATTGTCTTTGCCGTATGGAGGGGTGTTCTATAATTTTAGCCAAGTATTTGTGTTGCCTACGGTCGAGAATTGATACTTTCGAGTTTGGAATGACTCTTGTTAATATTATGGTGTCACCGTCCTTGATTGTATGCGTTGAGGCTCATCCGTATGTTTATATTCATTTGTTTGCCTCTAGGGACGATGTTGCGAGATGGAACCTAATAATATGTTATCAAAGATGGTTGTGTGCTGCGACTTCAGGATTGAATCGGTGTTTTGAGTGTTTATGGCTCGAAGGAGATGATCTCTGAGGTGGTTTCTGTGCCTTGGAAATTTTGAATGTGGCGAGAAGGACTTGATAACATATTTTGGACCTTCGGGTGATGTTAACGGATGAAGGGATTCTTACCGATGGCGGATCAGTATGGACTCAAGGAGGTTAGTTGATTTCATGATTGATGCAACTACATCAATGAAGTTAGGAGGTCGAGTATACAATTGTGGCGGATGATTCGGGATGTTTTATGATTAGTCCAACAAGAACTTATGAGAAATTCGCCTGAGCAATGACATGGGATCATTGTAACTGGGAAGAAATGGTTGTTGTGGGGTTTAGATCTATCTGATTGTAGTGTAAAGCTAGGTGGGGGAGCCCATCATTTATAAGTGAATCACGTGGCCGTGTGCTTGTATGGTTATGGGTTATTGGTGCATTAGTGGATTAGTTATGACCAAGAAGACGAGAAATTTTAGATAAGAAAGTTTGACGTATATGTGCTACATTTCGCCTTATTGATTCGTGTGCAGGTGCTGAGGATGGCTCAGAAGTTATGCTTTTGTGGATGTGATGGGCAAGGAAAAAGATTCATCCGGTTGCTTTATGGGTGTGCACATGCTCTAACAGAGCATTAGTTATTTGGTTAAATAATCCAGATTGGATTAGAGTGGGTGACTCTCAGTAATGGTCTTAGTGGATTCAAGATTTAAGGTGTGCTTAAGGATTTTTCGGGTTCGTTATATGGCTTAAGACTGGGTTTTGCAGCAGAGTGTGAAGGGCACTTAGAGTATTCTATGTTATCATCGGGTTTTAAAGAAGTGAGAAACAACTTGAGATTCACAAAAGATCTAATCAGCGCGGTGTAACAGTGGGAGATGCTATCGAGTGCATGAAGAGAGTATAAAATGGCTTATTGATGTTGATTTGGGGTCACTCGGGATAAGTGTTGTTTGAGGTCTGTTATGTATTTGAAGGAGTTATTATTATTTCGAAGGCAAGTCAGGAGTAAATCGGAAGAATTTAGGTCAGTTAGTGATAGGTTGAATCAGCTTGGTTATGGAAATGATTAGTTCCTTTTGTATGTTTAGCTATATAGGTGATTCGTGGCAGTACGTGCGGGCTTGACAACCACCGAAATTTGATTGATTAGAGCTATTTGATTATGAGGGTTTGTTATGTGTAGATGGATCCCGGAAGAGTCATGGTGGTTTAGACCACCACTTGAGGTTTGTGATTTCTGCTGTGATGGGAATCGGTTGCGTGTTGCCACTGTTCCTCTAAAATGTGTTGAACGAAAAGGGTTCAAGATAATGAAGCGTTTGTTCTATTGGTGGTTCAGGAGTGATGATGAAATTCTTGTACTCTCGTGTAGCGGCATGATAAATGCAAGGAGCGGTATGGAAATTAGAAGTTGAGGATCAAGGTTGCGGTTCGGTGTTGATAAGAATGTCACGAGCTCGGAGGAGCGGGGGAGGATTTTAGATGTTCAGAGTATCCTGGCACTATTTTTAGGAAGCCTGAGGATGGTCTGTTTTGTGGTAGGAGTGTTGCGTATTGAAATGCGGATATTTGGCTAGTACTATAGAATTAATATGGTCGATGGCCACTAACATTCAGAATTTACTACCTAGTGCAGAAGGTTGTGGGAGTATATCCCAAGGGAAGATCGTATAAGTGGGACGTGTTAGTCATCCGATTGTTGGAAACACAAATCAGGTGTGGAGATTTCGATATAGTCGCAAATGGGAGAGACTATGACTAAGAGGTGCTCTATTCTTTGGTTACAGATTGTGGGGATTTGTTCCGGATTTGACGATTACTCTTATGTGTCATGAATAGGGTCATTGTGGATTCTCGGAAGGTTATTGGCCCAGTACGGGATGATCGGAATTGGTTTGAGGTCCGCTAGTAGATCTAATATCAATGTGTGCTCCACGTCAGGTCAGATGTGTTCATGCAGCATAGAACTGTTTATGGAGGAGTCTTCCGGTGTTGGATGTTATTCCTGTCGTCAGCTATCCTATGTCTATATTATGCCATGTGGGTTGTGAGACGGCTTGACTATTCACACGGGTGCTGTGGTCCTGTGTAGCTTGTCGTTATTGCACCTTAGTCAAGCTCGAGTTTTGTAGGCATGGCGCTATACGTCTCCCCAGGGTCGTATTAATGCACTTGGCATGCTTGTGGCCGATATTCGGGTATTTCGTAGGTATAAGAATTATGGCTTGATGGGTATTTCCTTATTTATTGTTATGTGTGGATCCGGTGGCACGCCGCCACGGGTATGTTGTTTAGATTCGGTTGCACACTGCAACGGTATCATGTATGGATGGGGTTGCACGCCTCAACAGTGAGATGTTTAGTACGGTTCTCTATACTTATTTCTGTGTATTTTGTTTCCCATTCTCTGAGAAAGGTTCATAGCATATTTTTGGCTGTTTTATTCATTATGTGGGCTGGGTAGTTCTTTTCCAGAGTTTGTTCTTCCTTATGTGTCATATTCAAGTTGTAGCTTGTTGACGCATTGATGGCTCCATATGAGATCTTGGTTAGTGTTTGAGGTGGCTTATTGCCTGAGCAGCTTGTACTGGGTGAGACGAGGTTATTGGCTCTGAAATCGATGTGCTCGAATTTATGTAAGGTATATTAAATGGAAAATGTCACTATTCAGTTCAAGATGAGGTAATGGTTCTTGTCGAGCGGAGGAACTTTGTGAGTTATTGATTTAACGGGTAGTTATGAGTTCCTGCACATCTCTTTCATTGTTGCGGTGTTTGGAGGGTTGAGACTGGGCTTGTATGTGTTATGAGGTATACTATGGGCGTCGGGTCAGTGAATTTGCAGCTGTTGTGCTTGGAGGAGGTTACCATGGGCAAATGAGTTATGCGGTGCATTGTGTGATGTCAGCATGGTTTCATGATCATGTGTGGGTTCAGCGTGTGGAGATTGATGGGGTGTTTGTATGTTAGAATCAGGTCTTGTCGAGAAATTCGGAGGTTGAAATTTGGTCCTAAGCCTTGTTGGCTAAATAAGAGGGAGGATATTCAATCTGGTTCCAGCTAATGTATTCACCTGGGTTGTGGTGGCACGGGTAGGTGCACAAGGTGTTGAGAAGTGATTTTGAGGCAACTCCGGAGCAGTTCTTGGCACATTCGAAGACGAATGTATGTTTAAGTGGGGGAGAATGTAACGGCCCGACCGGTCGTTTTGAACCCTAGCGCGTCATTCAGCGATTTGAGGCCTTGAGTAACTTCACTTCATGTATCTGTAACGACCCGAAATGCCGTAGAAACACATATGATACTAATTATTTAGATTTGGCTTGTTTTAAGCGCAAATCCCTCCTTGTAATTATGTAATCTAAGCATTCTTGAAGGGTATGAGGTATAAGAAGCTAATAATTAAGAAAAGAGTTCGAAAAGGTAAGTAATGCAGGATATGCTGTCGCATTTCTAACATGCGGACCGCATATCTTACACGGGCAAAGCATACTTAGACAGATTTCAGGGCAAAGGTTCATGTCAGAAATGCTGTCTGAAAGGCGGACCGCATTTCAGGAATGCGGACCGCAAATTACGCTGCCTGCATCGCAGATTGGAACAGAGAACTGGACAAATTTTATGTCAAAAATGCGGTGAAAAATGCGGTCGCATTTCTAAAATGCGGACCGCAAATCTCACAACGAAATCGCAGAATGAGACAGATTCTTGAGCCAAATGGCATGTCAGAAATGCGGTCCAAATGCGGACCACATGTTGAGTATGCGACGAGAATGCGGTCGCATTTTTAACACCTGAAAGTTTTATTTTGTTCCAAATTTTTGGCCCACTATAAATAGGAACCATGAACCTTAACATGCAAAAACTCCCTTATCGTCAACACCTCTGAAACCTCTCCAAAACACCCTCAAACCCCAACAAATCAACCTCAAAAATCACCTTGAAATAGCCCCAATTTAAGCTGAAAAACAACCGTAGAATCACTCCCTTCAAACCCCAACATCCATTGCAAGAAACCCCACTCTCTAACCCCAAGACCCAGCTCAAATTGCTGCAAATTATACTAAGATTTCAGCTGAGTTAAGGCACCCTACCAAGTTGTAGCTTGTTAGCCTCAATTGTGTCCACCTAAGGTTCGTGAGCACCCATAAAAGGTTGGGCTCGAAGAATTGTTCGAAGTCTAGGAAGTTGTTGCAAGAGGTAAGTGTTTGTTCTAACCTTAGCTTGAGGGATTAGAAACCGCGTCTTATCTGCTAAATTGCTCCTTGTTGAGAATAACGTATAGGCATGCTGACGAGTGTCTATACGTTGGTGTCACATATGACTCTGGGTCGTACATGGATAATTGTTGTGTGACTATCGTTACGAATGGCTGAATATTATCCTTGATTTTGTTATGAGAGACTGCATGCGGGAGCGGGTGGCACGCCTTCCATGAGATATTGTGAATTGAGGGCGGGTGGTACGCCTACCACAGGGTTCTTTTCATTTTTTTGTTGTTCCTTTTGGTTATGGTTCCAGCCTTCTTTTATTCGACATAAAGTTGATGGTTAACTAGACTAGTTGAGTAAGGATTGTTAGGAGTCAAAAGGGGTCCAGTGTCAAAATTGTGGGTAGTATCTAAGGAGTTGGTAGGAGTTTAAAGGGTCAAGTGTCACATTAGTGGAGTCGTGTCTAGATTTAATAAAATGATAATTGGGTTGGGAGGTTAATTGTAGAATTTTGACTGTAAGTGAGTACTGACATTGATTGAGCTAAATAGGAGTCAAGTTTGGTTTGGTTATATCCGAATCCCCCTGGCCAGGATGATTGTTTTGATGTTGTTTGTTCCCTCGCTGGGAAGTTGTTATGTTGCTTTGTTCCATTGCTGGGACTTCTTGTGATTGTTGTGATGAAGAAAGTGGAAGCGGGTGGCACGCTTGCCACAGGATACAATATAAGTGGGAGCGGGTGTCACGCCTGCCACGAGATGTAACGTAAGTGGGAGCGAGTGGTACGCCTACCACAGGATATATTGTAAGTGGGAACGGGTGGCACGCCTGCCACAAGAGGTTACTGTAAGTGGGAACAGGTTGCACGCGTGCAACAAGAGGTCACTGGAGGTGAAGGCGGCTTGTACTTCATTTCATTTGTGTTATAGGCTGAATTGCAGTTTTTTTTCTTATTCATTGATGATTCGTTTTGCTTTATTTGTCTGCTATTCCGATTTATGTTTTCCTTCCCCCGTTTAAAATTGTTATGTATTTCGATTTTCTACTGTAGATACATATATGTTTATAACTGTACAGGTTTACCTGGAGTCTGGTCCTAGCCTCGTTACTACCTCGTCGGGGTTAGGCCAGGCACTTACTAGCACATAGGGTTGGTTGTACTGATACTACACTCTGCACCCTTTTGTGCAGATCCCAGTACCGCAGGCTTCGAACAGTAGGAAGCTCCCAACCTCTGATTTTCAGGTGACCCAAGGTAGTTCTGCAGACGCCCGCGGATCTTTGAGTCCCCTGTCCATTTCGTGTATCTGTTTCTTTTATGTAGTCCAGAAATAGTATTTTATTATTTCTTCAGAACCTTGTTTGTAGTACTCTTAAACCGTCTGTGAAACTGTGACACCAGATCTTGGGTAGTCTGTTGCGGATAGTTATCGACGATATTTTGAAAAAAAATGAAATTTGCATCCATTTCGTTTGTTGAATTACTGTTATCTAGTTTATGTCATTGTGATGAAATAAATCCATAAATAGAAAAAAAATGGTTAATAATCCGATTGACTGGCATGCCTAGCTTTCACTAGTAGGCGCCATCACGACTCCCGAAGGTGAGAAATTCGGGTCATGACAGGTTGGTATCAGAGCCATAAGTTTACATAGGCCTCAGAGCTCACAGACAAACTCGGTAGAGTGTCAGGGATCGATACGGAGACGTCTGTATTTATCCCCCAGAGGCTACAGAGTTAGGAAAAATTTCACGTTTGTTCATTCTTGTCGTGCGGTTTGCCTCACAAATGCTAATTGGATTCCTACTCTGTTCTTTCGCAGATGGCGAGACACGCGCTTCCTCATCTACCGCTCAACACCCGAGCCCCCAACAACAGCTCCCACGCTGGGCAGAGGGCGAGGCCGAGGTCCTGCTAGGGGTCGAGGTAGGCGCAGGACTCAGCCTCCTGCAGCAGCACCAGTGGCGGAACCTCAGATTGATCTTGACGAGGAGGTTCCGGCCCCAGCAGTTCCCGTGGGCCCAGCTCAGGTCCCGGAGGGGTTTATTGCTACCCGAGTTCTTCAGGACGCTTTGGTCCGGTTGGTGGGCCTTATGGAGAATGTCACCCGAGCGGGCTTACTTCCTGCAGCACCAGCCACTCCTCAGGCTAGAGAAGGGGCTCAGACTACTGCTACTCGTACTCCGGAGCAAGTAGCCCCCCAGGCTCAGGTGCTAGCAGTTCAGCCAGCTATGACAGTTCAGCCGGGAGCAGTAGCTCAGGCCGACAATGGGGCGGCCATGTCCGCCAATGCTTTGTGGAGACTGGATAGGTTCACCAAGATCCTCACTACTACCTTCAGCGGTGCTTCATTGGAGGACCCCCAGGATTTCCTATACACCTGCCACAAGGTCCTTAGGAATATGGGTGTTGTTGAGACCAACGGGGTAGATTTTGCGGCATTTCGCCTGTCTGGATCTGCCAAGACTTGGTGGAGGGATTATTGCTTGACTAGGCCAGCCGGTTTTCCATCTTTGACTTGGGAGCAGTTTACAGAGTTATTTCTGGAGAAGTTTCTCCCGGTCACTCAGAGAGAGGCTTATCGGAGGCAGTTTGAGTGCCTTCAACAGGGATCCATGACAGTTACCCAGTATGAGTCCAGGTTCATCGACTTGGCTCGGCATGCTCTCATCATACTTCCTACAAAGAGGGAGAGGGTGAGGAGATTTATTGACGGTCTCATTCAGCCGATTCGCCTTCAGATGGATAGGGAGACTAGTAGTAAGATTACCTTCCAGGAGGCGGTCAATGTGGCCCGTAGAGTCGAGATGGTTCTGTCACATGGAGGTGGTCATGGGTCGGATAAGAGACCCCGTCATTCAAGCAGATTCATTGGTACTTCGTCTGGAAGCAGAGATTCATATGGTAGAGGCCATCCTTTTAGGCCCTTTCAGTCAGCTCTCTAGGTTTCTCACAGTGCTTCAGGTAATCGCAGTTCTCAGATGCAGTATCTCGATCAGCAATCTATCAGTGCACAACCGCTACAGAGTTTCCAGAGTCGGCAGCCTAGGGCTTGTTACATGTGTGGCGACACGAGGCATATTGCTAGGTATTGACGTCGTGCCTTAAGCAATTCTCCACACCAGGATTCTCGTGCTATGACACAGGCACCAGATGTTCCGCAGCTCGCCCAGCTAGTTAGAGGTGGGGGTAGAGGTGCTAGAGGTAGAGGTAGAGGTACTGGAGGTGGAGCTCAGGTCGGCAGAGATGGGGGCCAGCCGGCAGCAGGCCGCCCTAGAGATGTGGCTCAGGGTGGTAGGGCTCAGCCCCGATGTTATGCCTTCCCATCCCGGGCCAAGGTAGAGGCTTCGGATGCAGTGATTACAGGTACGGTTCTGGTCTGTGATAACGATGCTTCGGCATTATTTGATCTAGGGTCTACCTGCTCGTACGTCTCATCTTATTTTGCATCGTATCTGGCCATGCCTAGCGACTCATTGAGGGTTCCTGTTTATGTGTCTACCCCGGTGAGTGATTCCATTATGGTAGATCGAGTCCATCATTCCTGTATGGTAGTGGTTGGGGGTCTTGAGACCCGTGTAGACTTATTGCTTTTAGACATGGTTGATTTTGATGTCATATTGGCCCGATGAACTGGTTATCACCTTACCACGCCATCCTGGACTGCCATGCCAGGACTGTGACCTTAGCTTTACCGGGTATGCCCCGTTTGGAGTGGAAGGGGACTCCTGGTCATTCCATCCGTAGCATTATCTCTTATGTGAAGGCTCGACGTATGGTCGAGAAGGGGTGTTTGGCTTATTTGGCTCATGTTCGTGATTCCAGTACAGAGGTCCTCTCTATTGAGTCTGTGCCCGTGGTTTGCGAGTTTCCCGAGGTTTTCCCATCCGACCTGCCGGGGATGCCACCCGACAGGGATATTGACTTTTGCATTGATGTGGCTCCGGGCACTCAACCCATTTCTATCCCGCCGTACCGCATGGCCCCGCCAGAGTTAAAAGAATTGAAAGAGCAGTTGCAAGACTTGATCGAGAAGGGTTTCATTAGACCTAGTTTTCACCTTGGGGTGAGCCGGTGTTGTTTGTTAAAAAGAAGGACGGGTCAATGAGAATGTGCATTGATTACCGACAATTGAACAAGGTTACAATCAAAAATAAGTACCCATTGCCGAGGATCGATGATTTGTTTGATCAGCTCCAGGGTGCCAGGGTATTTTCAAAGATTGATTTGAGGTCAGGCTACCATCAGTTGAAGATTAGGGCATCTGATGTCCCTAAGACAGCTTTCTATACTCGGTACGGGCATTATGAATTCTTGGTTATGTCCTTCGGGTTGACGAGTGCCCCAGCAGCTTTTATGGATTTGATGAGCTGAGTGTTCAGACCTTATCTGGATTCGTTCGTGATAGTCTTCATCGACGACATTCTGGTATATTCCTGTAGCCGGAGGAGCATGAATAGGATCTCAGAGTGGTTCTTCAGACTCTGAGGGATAGTCAGTTGTATGCTAAGTTTTCGAAGTGTGAATTCTGGTTGAGTTTGGTTACATTTCTGGGTCATATTGTATCGGCAGAGGGTATTCAGGTTGATCCGAAGAAGATTGAGGCAGTCAAGGACTGGCCTAGGCCGGCGTCAGTTACAGAGATTCGGAGTTTCTTGGGACTGGCAAGCTACTATCGTCGGTTCGTGGAGGGGTTTTCATCTATTGCAGCCCCGATGACCAAGTTGACCCAGAAGGGCGCCCAGTTCAGGTGGTCGGATGAGTGTGAGGCGAGCTTTCAGAAGCTCAAGACAGCTTTGACCACAGCACCAGTGTTAGTTTTGCCCACAGGCTCAGGGCCTTACACAGTTTATTGTGATGCCTCACGTATTGGGCTTGGTGCAGTGTTAATGCAAGAGGGCAAGGTCATTGCCTATGCTTCGAGGCAGTTGAAGATTCATGAGAAGAACTATCCGGTCATGATTTAGAATTGGCAGCCATAATTCACGCCTTGAAGATTTGGAGGCACTACGTATATGGCGTGCCGTGAGGTGTTCATGGATCATAAGAGTCTTCAGTATTTGTTCAAGCAAAAGGAGTTAAATTTGAGGCAGAGGAGGTGGTTGGAGTTGTTAAAGGACTATGATGTCACTATCTTATATCACTCGGGAAAGGCCAACGTGGTGGCCGATGCCTTGAGTAGAAAGTCGGCCAATATGGGCAGCCTTTCTTATATTTCGGTCGGCGAAAGGCCACTTGCTTGGGACGTTCATACCTTGGCCAATCGGTTTGTGAGATTGGATATTTCTTACCCTAATCGGGTATTATCTTACACGGTCACTCATTCTTCATTGTTGGAACGAATATGTGATCAACAGTTTGATGATCCCCATTTGTGTGTCCTTAGGGACATGGTGCAGCGAGGAGGGATCAAGCAGGTCACCTTAGGTGATGATGGAATTTTGAGATTACAGGGTCGAGTTTGTGTGCCCAATGTAGAGGGACTTCGGGAGTTGATTTTGAAAGAGGCCCATAGCTCCAGGTATTCTATTCATCCGGGCGCCGCAAAGATGTATCAGGATTTGCGACAGCATTATTGGTGGCGTAGAATGAAGAAGGATATAGTTGCGTACGTGGCTCGGTGTTTGAATTGCCAGCAGGTTAAGTGCGAGCATCAGCGACGTGGTGACTGTTCCAGAGAATTAAACTCCCCGAGTGGAAGTGGGAACGGATCATTATGGATTTCGTTGTTGTACTTTCGCAGACCCGGAAGAAGTTCGACGCAATTTGGGTCATTGTTGACAGGCTGACCAAGTCAGCACATTTCATCCCTGTGGCAGCCTCCTATTCATCCGAGAGGTTAGCCGAGATCTATATCCGGGAGATTGTTCGCCTTCATGGTGTGCCGGTATCTATTATTTCGGACCGGGGTACGCAGTTCACTTCGGGTTTCTGGAGGGCAGTTCAGCAGGAATTGGGCACCCAGGTTGAATTAAGCACAGTGTTTCATCCTCAGACGGACGGACAGTCCGAGCGAAAACTCAAAAATCCATGGTTTCCCGGTAGAACCCTATTTCGCCCAAGTTGTTTCGGAACCGAAAAAAAGAAGCGGTTTTTCGCACAGCTTGCTCATAGTGCAGGTCCCACTTGTATATCGTATTTGGCCCAGCGGACTATTCAGATATTGGAGGATATGCTCCGAGCTTGTGTTATTGACTTTGGAGGTTTGTGGGACCAGTTTTTGCCATTAGCAGAGTTCGCCTACAATAACAGCTACCAGTCGAGCATTCAGATGGCTCCTTATAAGGCTTTATATGGTAGGCGGTGTCGAACTCCGGTTGGGTGGTTTGACCCGGGAGAGGCTTGGTTGTTAGGCACAGATCTGGTTCAGGAGGCCTTGAACAAGGTCAAGATCATTCAGGAAAGGCTTCGTACAGACCAGTCCAGGCAAAAGAGCTATACAGATCGCAAGGCACGAGATATGTATGTTATGGTTGGTGAGCAAGTATTACTCCGGGTGTCGCCTATGAAGGGTGTGATGAGAGTTGGGAAGAAGGGCAAGCTTAGCCCTAGGCTCATTGGTCCGCTCGAAATTCTTGATCGAGTGGGGGAAGTGGCTTATAAACTTGCATTGCCACCGAGCTTATCAGCCGTGCATCCCATTTTTCATGTGTCCATGCTCCGAAAATATCACGGCGATCCAACTCACGTGCTAGATTTCAGCACCGTTCAGTTGGACAAGGACTTATCTTATGAGGAGGAACCGGTAGCCATTCTAGACCGGCAAGTCCGTCAGCTGAGATCGAAGAGTTTTCCTTCTGTTCGTGTTCCGTGGAGAAGTCAGCCTCCTGAGGCATCGACCTGGGAGTCCGAGTCCGATATGCGGAACCGTTATCCGCATCTTTTCCCCGTGTCAGGTACTTCTTTATCCATCCCGTTCGAGGACGAACGATTGTCTTAGAGGGGGAGAATGTAACGACCCAAAATGCCGAAGAAACACATGTGATACTAATTATTTAGATTTGGCTTGTTTTAAGCGCAAATCCCTCCTTGTAATTATGTAATCTAAACATTCTTGTAGGGTATGAGGTATAAGAAGCTAATAAGTAAGAAAAGAGTTTGAAAAGGTAAGTAATGCAGGATATGTGGTCGCATTTCTAACATGCGGACCGCATATCTTACACGGGCATCGCATACTTAGACAGATTTCTGGGCAAAGGTTCATGTCAGAAATGCTGTCTGAAATGCGGACCGCATTTCAGGAATGCGGACTGCAAAACGTTGCCTGTATCGCATATTGGAACAGAGAACTGGATAAATTTTACGTCAAAAATGCGGTGAGAAATGCAGATAGAAAATCTCACAACGAAATCGCAGAATGAGACAGATTCTTGCCAAATGGCATGTCAGAAATGCGGTCCAAATGCAGACCGCATGTTGAGTATGTGACGAGAATGCGATCGCATTTTTAACACCTGAAAGTTTTATTTTGTTCCGAATTTTTGGCGCACTATAAATAGGAACCAGGAACCCTAACATGCAAAAACTCCCTTATTTCATCAATACCTCAGAAAGCTCTCCAAAACACCCTCAAACCCCAACAAATCAACCTCAAAAATCACCTTGAAATAGCCCCAATTTAAGCTCAAAAACAACCGCATAATCACTCCCTTCAAACCCCAACATCCATTGCAAGAAACCCCACTCTCTAACCCCAAGACCCAGCTTAAATTGCTGCAAATTGTACCAAGATTTCACCTGAGTTAAGGCACCCTACCAAGTTGTAGCTCGTTAGCCTTAATTCTGTCCACCTAAGGTTCGTTAGCACCCATAAAAGGTTGGGCTCGAAGAATTATTGGAAGTCTAGGAAGTTGTTGCAAGAGGTAAGTGTTTGTTCTAACCTTAGCTTGAGGGATTAGAAACCGTGTCTTATCTGCTAAATTTCTCCTTGTTGAGAACAACATATAGGCATGGTAAAGAGTGTCTATACGTTGGTGTCACGCATGACTGTGGGTCGTATATGGATAATTGTTGTGTGACTATTGTTACGAATTGCTGAATATTATCCTTGATTTTGTTATGATATACTGCATGTGGGAGCGGGTGGCACCCCTGCCACGAGATATTGTGAATTGAGGGCGGGGTGGTACGCCTACCACAGGGTTCTTTTCATTTTTTTTGTTGTTCCTTTTGGTTATGGTTCCAGCCTTCTTTTATTCGACATAAAGTTGATGGTTAACTAAACTAGTTGAGTAAGGATTATTAGGAGTCAAAAAGGGTCCAGTGTCAAAATTGTGGGTAGTATCTAAGGAGTTCGTAGGAGTTTAAAGGGTCAAGTGTCACATTAGTGGAGTCGTGTGTAGATTTAATAAAATGATAATTGCGTTGGGAGGTTAATTGTAGAATGTCGACTGTAAGTGAGTACTGACATTGATTGAGCTAAATAAGAGTCAAGTTTGGTTTGGTTATATCCGAATCCCCCTGGCCAGGATGATTGTTTTGATGTTGTTTGTTCCCTCGCTGGGAAGTTGTTATGTTGCTTTGTTCCATTAGTGGGACTTCTTGTGATTGTTGTGATGAAGAAAGTGGAAGCGGGTGGCACGCTTGCCACAGGATACAATATAAGTGGGAGCGGGTGTCACGCCTGCCACGAGATGTAACGTAAATGGGAGCGGGAGGTACACCTACCACAGGATATATTGTAAGTGGGAGCGGGTGGCACGCCTTCCACGAGATATTATGTAAGTGGGAGCGGGTGGTACACCTACCACAGGATATATTGTAAGTGGGAGCGGGTGGCACGCCTGCCACAAGAGGTTATTGTAAGTGGGAACGGGTTGCACGCCTGCAACAAGAGGTCACTGGAGGTGAAGGCGGCTTGTACTTCATCTCATTAAAAGCTGAATTGCAGTTTTCTTTCGTATTCATTGATGATTCATTTTGCTTTATTTGTCTGCTATTCCGATGTATGTTTTCTTTCCCCCGTTTAAAATTGTTTATGTATTTCTATTTTCTGCTGTAGGTACATATATGTTTATAACTGTACAGGTTTACCTGGAGTCTAATCCTAGCCTCGTCACTACCTCGCCGGGGTTAGGCCAGGCACTTACCAGCACATGGGGTTGGTTTGTGCTGATACTACACTCTAGACTCTTTTGTGCAGATCCCAGTACCGTAAGCTTCGAACAGTAGGAAGCTCCCAACCTCTGATTTTCAGGCGACCCAAGGTAGTTTTGCAGATGCCCGCGGATCTTGGAGTCCCCTGTCCATTTCATGTATCTGTTTCTTCTATGTAGTCCAGAAATAGTCTTTTGTTATTTCTTCAGAACCTTGTTTGTAGTACTCTTAAACCGTCTGTGAAACATTGACACCAGATCTTGGGTAGTCTGTTGTGGATAGTTATCGGCGATATTTTAAAAAAAAAATGAAAAGAACCCTGTGGTAGGCGTAC
>MCJB01048358.1:4143-48168 GCA_002018475.1 Nicotiana obtusifolia | reverse complement strand
CACCACTATTCATCTCAAACAAACTCCTTTCTGCCATATTCGATCTTTTTTTTTTCTTCTTTTCGTACAACAACCATCACTCCAAATAAAATACGTAGTCCAAATCACCTTCCATCATGATTCCCAAACCATTCTACACTTTCTCAAGGCACGCGGCTATCCTACTACAGAATCCATATGCTAATTTGCCACTCTTATTTCGGTTAAACCATCTCCTTCAAGCAACTTTTCAACCTCTGCTTCTCATACTTGGCATGCTAGTACTTCAACCACCGCGAAACACTTCCTTCCATGTCGTTCCTCATACTTCGCTGCTCACGTGTTATATCAAATCGAAATCCATCTCTGTAGCACCCGAACCGATAAAATGTTACCTACTCTAAGCCTCTTCTAAGATCATCTTTCTCGAGCGATCCACATTAGAAATAATAATTCAATTTTGAACCGCTGCACACAGCTATCCCTGGCAACCACCCCTCAGGCACCATTTCACAGCACCATGCCCAAAGGCAAAATCCAAGAAGACCGTAACACCAACAAACCAGAATGCGTTCAAACAAGGACGATGACACTGCATCACATTGAAAATCCATCATGCTTGAAAGTATCCAGTCTTGTTACTTCATCAACCAAACATGGACATCTATAGTCCGACTGCCTTTCCTTCGCTGGAATTAAATGCTGAACCTCTAAATCATACACTGAGAAATCCTCCTTTCGAGTCATTCACTGTCGCGTTTCATATATAAGCACTCTACCATTTCACCATCATTGTATGACAATAACGCATAGACTTCGTAGCAATTCGTGCACGGTCTCTAAACCATAGAAGATACAGATATTAAGCTGGAACAGAAGAACATCCTTCCACAAGACAGCGATAATAGCCTGTCCGAACACGCATCTAGCACCACGTCTGTAGTACTACTACAACTCTTCGACGCCCAATTGATAATAAGCGCTTCGCGCCGCATAAGATTGAGTAAGAAGGAAATAAAGACATAAGCCTCAATAGAATCAAACCGCACGATAAGAATATCAAGAATATGAAGTTTTTCCTAAAAAGGTTCCGCAGCCTCTCGAAGATAAGTACAGACGTCTCCGTACCGATCCGCAAGACTCTACTAAACTCGCTCATGACTCGTGAGACCTATGAAACCTAGGCTCTGATACCAAGCTGTCACGACCCGCCCTTACACTGTGCATATATTGTTCGCTTTGGGCCTCGCCCTCACGGTTTTGTTCTTACCCAGCCCAACACTGGGTAAAAGGCCTATGCACATGTAAGTCCAAGTCTTACTAATATAGCCCAGGACTCCCCCTCTCTTTTCCGATGTGGGATTCTTGTGATGCTACAGTTCCACTTTGCTACAGTTCCACCGAAGGATACATTGTAAGCCAAAGTCCTACTGCATGCCCTCACCCCACCAACAGGACACAACGTCCTCATTGTGGGTACACACCCATCGTACTAGGCGAGAGTCGGCTCTGATACCAAGCTGTCACGACCCAAAATCCCAACCTGGTCGTGATAGCGCCTCTCATGAAGACAAGGCCAGCCAATCCAACTAAACCTCGATTTAAATAGTTAACAACACGAAAATATTGTATGTATAGTTTAACAACAGGAATTAGCGGAAAAATATAGTGAACCATCCCGACTACAGCCCGAACCGGGGTGTCACAAAGTCATGAGCCACTAATGAAATCCTGATAATAAAATAACCATTACAATATCTTTGGCATGACTGTTTGAAGGAATGGAAACAACAATATGAAAGAGATACGAGCTGCGGACGCCAATAGCTACCTCGTAGTCTCTGAATCACCGCTCTAACAATAGTAGTCAATACCTCGGAGCGGAACCGATAACGCCTGAATCTGCACACATGGTGCAGGGAGTAATGTGAGTACTTCCAACTCAGTGAGTAATACATATAAATAATGACTGAAGGTAAGAAAACACATAAGACTTAGAACAATCCACGATGGAACAGTAAAAACATGTAACGTCTCAAATAGATAACACGAAGTAAATGGAAACAACACCAACACAACCAAAAATGCGATGCAATGCAATGCAATGCAATGTAATGCAAGTCATGACTATCGTGGCGGCGTGCCACCCGTTCCTTGGGTACCCGGCGCTTACTGTGGGGGGTTCAGTAGCGCAATATCTCGTGACGGCGTGTCACCCGATCCATGCACATTACATCTCGTGGCGGCGTGCCACCCGATCCATGCACATTAAAGAGTTGGAACGAGGTTACCGGATTGAAGAACTACTTCTTGAAAATTGAATATTGTTGAAGACTTGAAGACTTTAATACTTCAATTCACCAACTTCACAATTTTTCACGAAATTGAAATAATAATATGAGCACTTATGAAAATAATTAGAGAGAGATTGAAGGAGATTGAGAGATATTGAGAGAATTTGTGAGTTAAAAATGAAAGAATGAGGAGGTATTTATAGGTGGGAATAGGTAAAAAGTTATAAAAAGTTTAGGGTTAAATTAAAGTTTGGGGGCCAAAATGGCTATTTTTGGAACCCCAAACGGTCAAATTGAGGCTCCAACGGCTAGATTTTAAATCTGACCGTTGGGCCTTTTTTTTTTTAAAAAAAAAAAAAAAATTAAAATTATAGCCGTTGGGCCCGGACCAGGCCGGCCAGCCGGTCCCGGGCCTGCCGGGTTTTTTTTTGGAACCGGCCCGTCGCGGGCTTTGCACCATTTGAGGCCCAGGCACAGTAGGGACCGGACCACAGGCCCGTTAGGCCCACCAGGATCGCGGGCCTGGGCCTGGGCCGGTCCCGGGTCAGGCCCGCCGTGGGCCACAGCCTTAGTGTGGGGAAGATGGGCTAGCTTATTATGTAAGGAAAAGGGCTAGCATTATTATACTGGGTCAGATGAAGTTCAGCTTATTGAGGCCCAAATTCTTTTCTCTTTATAGTCAAAATCTAAATTATTTTATGTCAACCAATCCCAATTAATTGTTAAATGAGCAAAATTCATTAATAGTCACTCAGATCAAATTTATAATATTCGATAGCTAAAAATTATAATATATATTTTATAGTCCAAAAATAATTTTAGTGGCTAGGCACCAAAATTGACAAACTGGAGTTTACTGTTTCTCATCAATTGGAGTTAGGAAAATTTACAAGAAAAAACATGTTTTTCTTCAACAAATTTTCTATTTTTCCCAAAAATTTCAAATATCCCACAAAATAAGAACGATCAACAAGATGATCGGAGCAGAAGGGGGCAGAAGACGTAGTTTTATTTGATGAATTATGGCAAGAGCTTATAATTAACTTAAAAACAATTGAAATCAAAAGGGACTGACACTGGGAATGGCGGCAGATTCAGCTGACCTGAAGGTGGAGGAGATCATAAAGAAGTCTGGTTGGGGTATGTAGATATTTCACAAACAAACTCGAGCGCTCCACCGATAATTATATACAATAGACCGTAACTATATAAAATACACATAAAATAGACTGTTACTATACAAAAAATATACTAAATAGACTGTCACTATATAAAATATATACAAAATAAACTGTTACTATAAAAAATATATACAAAATAGGCTGTCATTATATAAAAAAATACTAAATAGACTATCAATATACAAAAAATATACTAAATAGACTGTCACTACACAAAATATATAATACAAAATAGACTTCGATATACAAAAATTATACAAAATAGACTGTCACTGTGCAATTTATATACAATAAACTGTCACTAACAAAAAATATACTAAATAGACTGTCACTAACAAAAAATTATACTAAATAGACTTTCACTATACAAATTATATATAAAATAGACTGTCACTATACAAAAAATATACAAAATAGATATTTCGAGCTATTATATGTAATATGTTTGATCCGAAAAAACATTTCGGATCAATAGAATAAAATATGGGCTTTAAATTTTTGACGGGCTACGGAGGATGATTTTCTCTTGCTAAATCTTCACGGCCCAAGATAATTTCACAAACAAATCATATGGCCACGGCATTTAATTCTAAACTTAATCAAAGAACTTAAACAGAATTCTTAATCGTCACGTGATTAATTCACCTTGTGCCTCAAAACATCGAACCAAATAAGCAAATCAAAACAAGAAACATCTACTTGACCATGGAACCAAACATAGCATTTAACAAGGAAAAAAAAACTAAATCAATTATAATATCGAAACAATAGATAAAATGGACCTTTTATTAACTTGCAAAATTTGCAACAGCTTCCAACCAATATACAAAGGTGAGCACGTCGAAGCTGAAAGTGAGCAGACGTTGACTGGAGCTCTACACCTCACTCAACCGCGAAACTACGCCGGCGACCTTGATAGAACTCGAACTCGAATAGGCTACTGCGCTATGTGGAAAAACGGATTAATTTATAGTGCTTTCAGGTGGTTTTAGGACGGTTTTGGGAGCTGGTTTGGAACTGATTTTCGGGGTTCTGTTCGCAGCTGTGTTTGGAAACAGGGGCTGTTTCGATGGCATTTTTTAGCAGAAAACAGGGGCTGGTTTGGGGTGATTTGAGGTTGTGTTTGGTGGCTGGTTTTTCATAGTTGCTTGGTGGTTGCTCCCATGGCGTTTTTGGATGGTTTGGCGCTGTTTTTCAGCTAGTCCTCTAGGTTTCTTTTTCGATTTTGTCCTTCCTTCCGTTTTTTTTTTTCCTCTCCCCTCTCCGTGTGCCTGTGTGTGTTTATACAGGAGGAGTGAGAATGCTTAAGAGTGTGAATTGGAGAGTAAATTCTCAGAATGTGCCTTGTGGATAAGGACGTGAGTGTTGCATTGTTGAGGGAATCTTTCTCTGTATGCTAATCAGTATTTTCTAACGTGCACTAAGTGTACTGGTGAGTATTAATTAATTTTTGTCCAAGAAAAAGAGTGCATGTGAGAAGGTAGTGTCGTGGGTAGTGAGAAAAAAGCACGGGATTGGGATCATAAAACCATATAATAAAAAATAAGGCGTCAAAATATAATTGGTTGATTGAAAAAAAAGAAATGATGTGTGCCCAAAATAAGAAATGAAATGAACGGCCACCTGATTGCACTTGAAGGTAAAAAGACAAAAAGCTAAAATAGGAAAATTATCATTTCTTTTGTTTTCTTTTCAAATGATAAATAAACTGATAAAAATAAAATACTATTCTATTAAATCAAAATAACAAGATTAAAAAAAAATTGTTTCTCGTTAACGAAACAAGACGTATGAAAAGCTACTAAAGAAAAGAACTAATAAGTTACTAATTTGGACCAAAATTAAAAAAAAAATATTTTTTTTTTGTATATTTTCTTTGTTTTGCAAATACAAATAAAACTTATACTAAAATGTGACTCTTTTTTCTTTTTTTCATTTTTCAATTTTTTTAATAAACCTACTAAAAGTGAAATAAAGGCTAAAATATATAGGTCAAACGTAAAAAAATATTTAACATAATAAAAAGTGATAAAAATTTCAAGCATGATCAAAATTAGGTGTTCACAAACTTCATATAAGTCCTTTAATATATTGCAAAGAGGACATATTGTAAAGAGGACTTACTCCTCTTCAGAAAATGAAATATATTAGAGAGGTTCACAGACATAATGCAGTCAGCAGAAAGTGAATTGGCCTAATAGGAAACTCCAAAAAAAATTACCTATCAAGATGGTGTTGAGCAAAATACACGACAGTAAATCTTTTAGAAAAAGAGAATCTTTGAGAAGGAGAAGTAAAAAAGGATAAAGTGATATGACACTTTTGTTGGGCACTTTTATATAGTGCAAAGTATAATAAAGATATGAAAAGGCTACATAGTTATTATATCGGTGGAAATTCAAAAGACAAAATAAATAAAGCTGAGAATGTGAAAAGACTAAAATGCAAATACTATAATAATTACTCCAAAAACCTGTTACTGGAAGATGAAACTATTCTCCATTTATCCGGTTCAAATGCAGTTGAAATGAACATTCAATAGAAGGATCTTCTTAATTTTTACAAGGATAAAATTATCAATCAAATTTTAATGATTATTTTGATCTTTTAATTTTTCTCTTTGGGGTTCTCGCTTATACATAGTATGATTACAATATTTCACTTGTTGTTCGGTTTGGGCGGTTGCGTTCACTTTGTTGGATTTTTTGCTTTATGTTGTCTGTTTCTTTCTCTCTTCAGCTACTAGTATTGCTTCTCTTTTAGAACCTCAATCTGTTATTATTTTTGGTATTCCAATTGTTTTAGAGGAGGAAAGAATTCACTTTATTGTAAAGATATAATTCTTTTTTTTTTTTTTGTGACTTCTTGTGCAGCATTTTTGAAGGAAGTGATGTCAATTACTGGCAGTGAAAAGTTTGACTTGTCGAGAGTGGGTTTTATAAGATTTAGTCTAGAAGTTGAGGGAAATTAATTCGAATTAGGAGTGATCTTAAAGTACTTACACATTGAAATTACTTCTTTTATGATTTAGTTAGATTTGAGTTTTACGTGAGAAAAAATCATTTGATTTGACATTATCTATCTTGTACTAAGTACGTCTTATATTGCTACTTTGTTCTTTTGTCACCTCATTAAAAGATATTTGCTTTACATTTATTTCATGTTTGTTATAAAAGTTGACATTTGTGAATGTAAATGTGTTCATGACGAAACTAAACAGAGCATTATTATTTACATTCTAAAAAATATGAGACCGACGTTAATTTAAACGTCAAACATTTAATGCGACATTTTGCTATGTTGTAAAAGATATGTCACTAATTTTTTTTAATGACATTCACTTAAAGTGGATACGATTTGTATATGTTGTGAATTTTCTTATTGACATTTACCAAAATGTCGAAAATTTCAATACGACATTTTGTGAAGATCAAACGCAGAATTTCGTATTTTTTTAGTAACACTAACTAAGTGTCGAAAATTCTAAGTGACATTTCCTGGATGTTGTAAACTAAATGTCGTAACATTCTTACCGATATTT
Source organism: Nicotiana obtusifolia (assembly GCA_002018475.1). Classification (NCBI taxonomy): domain Eukaryota; kingdom Viridiplantae; phylum Streptophyta; class Magnoliopsida; order Solanales; family Solanaceae; genus Nicotiana; species Nicotiana obtusifolia. The sequence goes on along the minus strand of MCJB01048358.1, from coordinate 41,173 downwards.
ACCTAAATATCGTAAATTAAATGTCATAAATTTCTTATTGACATTTACCTAAATGTTGCAGAGTAAGTGTTATAAATTTCTTATTGAAATTCACCTAAATATCGTAAAATAAGTGTCATAATTTTTTATTGACATTTACCTAAATATCGTAAAGTAAGTGTCATAATCTTTTTACCGACATTTATCTAAATGTCGGAAAATTACCGACATTGAAATTAATACCATTTGATGCACATGTAAATTAAATATCGGTAAATAAATTTGTGACATTTAAACAGCTTAATACGACATTTACTAATTGTCGTCATATCTCCACTTTGTTGTAGTGTGGTGCTCAGAGAGCTAACTAGCTTGTTGATTTGAGAAGACTCGAGGTAGTGCTGCACTCCGCAAGCCTTGAAGTCGCCTTTTCATTTTTCCTATTACTGTTTATTTGTATTAAATAATATTATTTATCATTTCAGACGTTGTACTTAGTAAATACTTAGATACTCATGCACTCAGTGACACCAGTCCTGGAAAGTTATTAGATGGATATTTTGGCTTAGACTCGTTATGTAGTTTTGAGTTTACTCTTTAATATGAAATCATGTTGTTTTATGTTAGTCTTATTATTCTTTTATTATTATTCAGTGTCGGCTTACCTAGTAAGTGTTGTTAGGTGCCATCACGATCCCATAATTGGGAATTTGGGCCGTAAACACATATTTTCTGAAAATAATGAGTATTCAAAATGAAAATTATATTTTTAAATTTTTTGAAGAGAATGAATGTTGGTTAGTCTTGTGGATATTCATCCAAGAAAATAGAAGAAAGAAAACATACTTGAGCCAAAAGGGAAGATTAATAATACGACGTGGGAAGATGTATTGGTTATAGCCATTAAAGTTCCTGTTTGTTCGGCTATATTTTTATTCATTTGGATTCAGGACATTTACAGAATGTTGATCTCCTGCTCTTTCTTTTCAAAACCAAGGGTGCTTAGCAGTTCTGATTATTTGAAAAGTTGTATTTTTCGTGAACAATTTAACCTACAACCTTGGTGAGTTTTCTTTCTCCTCTTTCTGTTGAAATTCTTTTCTAGTTTTGACGTTAGAATGGCAAAATTTGCTGATTCCTGTTTGAAAACTCCTTTGGCTTCGTAAGATCATAGCGATGATAGCGTTGTTTAAATAATGTCATCCAGATTTGGGCATTTGCTTTGATAGGTGAATGTGGTGCCTAGAGGGAAGTAGAAATGGCGTACAAGGTGGATCATGCGTACGATTATTTATTCAAGATTGTTTTGATTGGAGATTCAGGTGTCGGAAAATCTAACATTCTTTCCAGATTTACGCGAAATGAATTCTGTTTGGAGTCTAAATCCACCATTGGCGTCGAATTTGCAACTAGGACACTTCAGGTTAGTTTCCAAGTCTCCAAGTTCCATGCATTTCTAAACCTTACACAGCGTATATTTCATGGATTAAGATTTGATTATGTGCAATTACATTTGATCCATGCAATGTGGCACAGATTTTAGAAACTGTCTTTTGAACTTTTTGTAGTAAAGATCTTATCAAATTCCAGATATCCGTTTCATTTTATATGCCACTGTTTGACTGGCAATGAAATTTGAGAAAGAAAGAAGAAAGCACGCTTGGCACATATCTTACAACTTGTGTTATAAAGATATTTGACTATAAGAGCATTTTATTAAGAATAAATGAGAAGTTTAAAATTACAAGAGTTTCTAAAAATAGAAAGGTGCTTATGAACTAATTCTAATTTTCTGTCTCCATGACATCTAAAACAAGCAAAAAAAAAAAAAAAAAAAGAACAGGGAAATGTACAATATATTGTGTATGTAGTAAACTAGTAATAGACTGCATCTTACTCCTATATTTTGCTAATTAGTCCTACCACTATTATGCTTAATTAATAAAGGATGTCCGAGCTGCCTTAAACATGAATTGATGTTTTGAGAAACGTGCATTGCATGGCGCAGGTAGAAGGCAAGACAGTAAAGGCACAAATATGGGACACAGCAGGGCAAGAAAGGTACAGAGCAATAACAAGTGCTTATTACAGAGGAGCCGTGGGAGCACTTTTAGTTTTTGACATAACAAAAAGACAAACTTTTGAAAACGTGTACCGATGGCTTCGCGAGCTCAGGGACCATGCTGACTCCAACATTGTCATAATGATGGCTGGAAACAAGTCGGATTTGAACCATCTTCGAGCTGTTCCAGAGCAAGACGCAAGGCTCTTGGCCGAGAAAGAAGGGTTGTCATTTCTTGAAACCTCTGCATTGGAAGCTTTAAATGTTGAGAAGGCGTTCCAGACGATTTTGTTGGATATTTATCAGATAATGAGCAGGAAAGCGTTAGCAACTCAAGAGGCAGGTGCTATTCCTGGTCAAGGAACAGTTATTAAGGTTGGAGAGAATTCTGGCAACTCCAACAAGAGACCATGTTGTTCTAACTAAAAAGTGGGGTTTCTTTTTTGTTGTATTGTATTATTTAAGAGTAGATTTATATGTGTGATGATCAGCGTTGTGTTTGTAAGAGTTGAATTGAGGAATGACATATAGGAACCTTATGCTGCGTAAAATAAACACAGGTAAACTTTTCTTAATACTTTTTGATATTTTGATTAATTGCAGTATGAAAGATATTTGCTGTAGTAGCTTATAACTCAAGTGAAGGTCCTGATGGACAAGCAATCAGTTTTGTCTGTACGACTCACATAATATTTACTGACGTTAGGGGAATACAGCTGAAGCTAATCGGTTGCTTCTTAATCCTGTATTTCAATGTGGTCAATATTTCTAGTATTTTCACTCAAAAAGTAAAACAAATGAATTACATCTTATTGACATCATGCAGAGCGTAAAAGCTTTTTAAGGACAATTAAGAATGGTTCTTCTATTTTTCGTTGTGGCATGTACTTCTCTTTGGGACTGAGCATCCACAGATGAATCCCAGAAAAAATGAGGGGAGCAAATCCAGCTTTGCAAGATCAATGAGCAGTCAATTCAATGACTTCAGAATTGCTGTAGCCATACAGCAGAAGAGACCTTCAACAGCCACGGCTAGAGATGTTACTGTTTGCCCTCAAAATCGAATAACAATTGAATTTATAAGTGGTTTTAAAGATATGTGATTTAATTTGAGACTAAACGATAAATCAGATGGCAATTAAATAAGTAATGGAAAAGTAAACGCTAACCACACAAGTTGAACAGTCTTACCCTTGGAAGGTTTGCCACCCTCGAGCCAAAAATGCTTTTATTGATATCAGAATAGAAATAGCAAGAGAGTAACAAGAACTTGATAATAATAATAATATATTGCTTTGGGATGCGTGTTACAATATGTTTTACAAGTAATCAGACCCCCTTTATATAGTAGGGGAGTCCTACTTTAGGTACAATTCTATAAAAGATAAAAATCTCCTGGTTTGCTAATTTGCCGGTTCTTTATTGATACGTGCCGAGATTCCCGCCGAAATATCCGACCGGTTACGGATATTTCGGCCTTCCATTATTTCATTCTTCTGTTGGTTATACCGGCAATATTCCTCGAGCTAATTCGGGATCGGGATCGATTCCGGAATCATGGGCTCAATGTTCTCGAGGACGGACATTCTGACATCGTGTTGTGGTTCGATGAGACTCGGCCGTCAATCTTCAACCCTTCGCGTTCCGAGCCCGATCTGTCGTGCAATAGTCGAGCCCTATTTCGACCGTATATAGATAGTCCCCTCGTTTTTCATAGAGTAAACGATGAAAAACGATATGAGCTTCCGATTCTCACCTCTATACTCCGCGTCAAAAACGACAAAATGAACGAAACGTCTCGTCAATCACGTCCTAATGGCATTAAATGCTCATCAGTTGCTGGTCGGCCACTCCTGGCTTTGAACCGTCGTTTGAAAATTATAAATACCCCCTTCTTCATTCATTCAAATTTCACATCCAAATCTTCTCTACTCCGGTTTCTTAGAAATTCCAACACTTCCCGGCATTAAATTTCTGGCTATTCTGAAATCTTTTTACAAGAACTTCAGCTCTGCTTTTATCCCCAACCATCAAGCTTAATCTTTAAACTCCCTCTCTTTTTTTCATCTATCAAAGAAATGGCGAAAACTTCAAAATCCGTTCCCCAAAAAGAAACTCCCTCTGCCTCGCGACCAGCTATAGAGGAAAATGTTTCGTTTGCTGACACCGAGGAACCGGCACGGAATCTCCTCTGAAAATGTTCATCCCCGGGGGGTGCCTGATCGATGCTGATTTCAAGAACAAGAAGCCCTCCTCGGTACCGGGTCGGTGTGAGCCGGTCTCAAGATATATTTGCTCGATCACCGAGGATGTCCTTTCTGAGGTCAAGAAATATTGCAACTGGGCTAATAAGCACGTAGTGGTCCCCAAGCCCGAGGAAGCCGTTACTACCCACGTGAAGGAATTTTTAAGTGTTTACACTTATCCCTTCACGCTGGGTCCCTTGGACCTGGTCATTATTGCCTTCTGTAAGAGGTACGAGGTGACCCTTAGTCAAATACGCCCTTCCTTTTGGAAGATAGTAATTCTCCTTCATTTTTTTGTATGTAAGATCGAGGGGTATCCCTTCACCCTCGGCCATCTCATGCGCTTATATAGTCCCCAACTTTATCGAGGGGGACTAATCAAGATTGCTCGTCGGGCCAGTAGGGCCTCGTTCTCGAGCATCGACAAAGATCAGGATCGAGGCTGGTTAGGCCGCTTTGTCCGACCGAATACCTCAAATTTTGTCCCAGCCGAGCATATGCCATTTCCTGAGAAGTGGAACGTGACACGTAAGTATAATCTTTCCGTCAAGATTTTGTTCATCGCTTTTCCTTTTCCTTCCTTCTCATCGATGTCTTGTGGTGGTGCAGTTGTTGCTCGGATGCTGGATGCAATTCCTCGACTCAAGGAGTGGGTTGAGAGCATTGTGTCGCGGAAACCGTATTACGAACGCGCATGGCGCGAGCTTTCGAAGGGCCGGTGGAAGGCCCGTTCTCACGGTGAGATTCTTTTCTTGAGTGGACAACACTTAGGTTTCCTCGGTGCTACTGCGCCCTTACTCATTTCTTTTCTCTTTGCAGGTCTTTCGAAGGATGCCATAATGAGGCTTCCATCTGGTGATAACGATATCCTCACCGAACCATATGCTCCGAGGTAGGATAAAGAGAAGAAAAGAAAAAGGGCTACGAGTTCTCCTAGCTCCGAGAAGAAGAAGCCAAGGAAAAGATTGGCACGTAAACCCAAGGAAAGCACCAGTGCTCGAGTACTATCTCCGGACTCATTCTATCGATTGAGGGATGAGTCCGAGGGGGAAGGAGAAGCCTTCGATCTAGTGGCCAGTGAGCCGCTGCAGCTCGAAGTGCAAGGGGCCTTCGAACCAGAGGGAGGCGAGGCCGATCTTCATCAAGTCGGAGAGGCCGAGGAGGATGTAGAAACTGAAGCTTCCCGGGATGCTGGCAAAGCCCTGCAGGAAGCACTTGGCCTGATAGAGATTGCCGAGTTTCCCTTGTTCATAGAGTCGATGTTCAACGAGGCCCAAAGTGCAAAAGAATGCCCCATCGAGGGGGACCATAGAGCGAACGACCCCTTCAACAGTTGTTTCGACGGCGTGGATTCGGCGGCCATGGAGGACGCCACCGGATTTTGCAATTTAGAGATACCGAGGAAGTGCTCACCTTCTGAAGCAAGCGGGAGCCCGAAATTGGTCGATCGATTCTCTGCCCCTAGTGCTAATCCCGATCGGAAGCGATCCATTGTTATCTCCCTTTCGGAGGATGCCTGAGTCCTCTCTGCCCATGTAGGGATAGCCAGTTATCTTCGATGTTTGGTGACCGAGGATGATCAAGCCAAGATGGAGGAGGTGGATGCACCCTGCCTTTTCAACGAAGCACAACAGGCGCTGAACCGAGTAACTTCATGCTTTACTAAGTGATTTTTTTATTTACACTTAGATTATTTCGTAGATAACTTAGTGTTTCTTTTCGTGCTCGTAGGCCTCGGTGCTTCATCATGAGACCTTTTTAAGGTACCGGGACGAGTTGAAGCAACTCGAAGCTAAAGTTTGTGAGCTCACTGAGAAGAGAGACGCCTTTAAACTTCTTAGCGAGCCGTTCGAAGGGGAGGTTAAGAACCTCCGTCCTGAGCTAGAAGTTGCTCGGAAGGAACATGCTGATTTGGTCGAGCAGGTAAAAGTTTTTGAGGTTAGTGACGATGAATTTGATTCGGTGACTGATGGTCAAAATCCACAGGTCCAGCAAAAACTCGATCGGATTGACCAGCTTCGAGCTGAAATAGATTATAGTCAAAGCTGAGACCGATGAATGGAAAGGCCGAATGGATCATCTGGCCTCGAAAAAGAGGTTGTTCGGGCACAACTAACTTCGGCTGAAATCCATCTTAGAGCAGCAAAGGAGAGGGCCAAAGTTCAGACAAAAAAAGTTAAGGAGCTCCAATCCCGGTTAGGTTCGACTGTCTCTGATTAAGAAAGTCTGTCCAAGGAGCTTAAACAGCCAAGTCAGAGGTCGTCGTGGTCAAATCCGAAGTTGATGAAATGGTGGCCCAGTACAAGGCCGATGCCGAAGCTGCTCAGGACCTTGTAATAAATATAGTTGAGCATATGAAGTGAAAATCCCGAAGGGAGGCCCTCGAGGAAGTTCACGCTCAGGGTTTTGATTTATCGGCTGAGATGAGAATGCCAAGGTGCTCGAAGCCGAGGCCAGGAAGCTGACCTATCCCAAGGAGGAAGATTCTGAAGAGTCTGAAGATTAGGGTGAGTCCGAGGGTGGCGGAGACCCCGAAGGTGATGATGCAGCCCCCGATGAAGACTAGGCCACTTAGGACCCTTTTAGATGTTTTTGTTTTTTGCTTTTTGTATCACTCTTTTGTTGAGGTCGTTCGGCCTTTGTAACTATTTGCATCGGGGCTGTTTGGCCCTTGTAAAAAGAATTTTTGATATGTATATAAAGCTTTTCCCTTCAACAACTTTTGAATTTTCCCTTTGCTTTATTATTTATATTCGCAAAGATCGAAATGCCTCAGCATGAAGTAGTTAGGTTACGTTCGGAGGTTTGAACAAACCTTGCCTTTAACATTATTTCGTTTTTAAGGTAACGTGGGAATTCGGTATTACCGGAAACCTTTTCCAAAGTAGTTTAGATTATAGTTTGCTGAGGGTAGCCTTTAGAACCAGTTATGAAATTTTTTGAAGGCCTTGTTTTTGTTACGGGTCTCGGACGTCTCCGAGCCGTTTCAATATGATCGTAACCTTTTTAGTTCGGGTGTCGCCTAGTGGGATTTACTCTGAGTTATTCGGGCTTTGCCTAAGATAACAGTCCCCAAATGGGGGTGGCCGTAACCTTTAAGGTTCGGGCGTTGCCTAATTGGTCTTGTGCCCCTGGGCTCTGATCGCCCCAGTCGTCTAAGTTTGATTTTGGATGGCAGTCCCTGATTCCTTAAAAGAAAATAGAGAAATTCTTAAAGGACAAGATATTTATCCGCAAGGTAGAAACTTCTTTTATTCTTGTACGTGATAGTTATACATGTGTACAGGTTTCATGCTAGGGCTCGAGTAGTCTATGTGGGCATAGTTCATGTGACCGTTTAGCCCTTACAGTAAATCCTACCGATTGAGCCGAGATCATTGAATCGTAAATTTTCCTGCTTTGCTAAATTTGTTATCCGAAGGTGATGCCCCCCAATGTTCGCGGCTGAGCATAGAGAGGCCTCGAATACTGTTGTCGTTACCTTCAATATCGGTTCATAACCGGCTTTCAATTCTAAGTTAGCACGACTTGCCGTTGCCTCGTTAAAAACCTTGCCGAAAAACACATTTGGGACAACATCGGTTCAAGGAAAAAAGAGTGCAACGCGCGCTTTCAGACCTAAAGTTTGTATCGTTTCTCAATAATTCCCTGCAAATGTTAGCTCGGAATGTAAATAAATAAAAGTACATGAATTGGATCATACCTTAGCAATAGTATGGCTTCAAGTGAGCTATGTTCCAGTTATTCAGTAGTTGTTCACCGTTTATTGTTTCGAGTTTGTACGATCCTTTTCCGGTAATCTCGATAATTTGTAAGGGCCTTCCCAGTTTGGCCCCAACTTCCTTTCGTTCGGGTTTCGGGTGTTTAGTGTAACCTTTCGTAGTACCAAGTTCCCGATACTGAAGTGTCGAAAGTTGATCCTTCGTTTGTAATATTTCTCGATCCGTTGCTTTTGGGCGGACAACCGGACAAGGGCTGCTTCATTTCTTTCATCCAATAAATCGTCATAGCTTCGCCGTTTGATTCCTCGGTTGCATATCGGAACCTGAGACTTGGCTCTCCGACTTCGACCGGTATCAGAGCTTCGGCACCGTAGACTAGTGAGAACGGGGTGGCCCCGGTACTGGACTTTGAAGTAGTTAGGTATGCCCATAAGACTTCGAGCAGGATTTCCTTCCACCTTCCTTTGGCGTCGGTTAACGTATTTTTGAGGTTTTAGAGTATGGTTTTGTTGATCGATTCGGCTTGTCCGTTCCCACTAGGGTGATAAGGTGTTGATAGGATCCGTTTGATCTTATGATCCTCGAGAAACTTGGTCACTTTGCTGTCGATAAATTGTTTCCCGTTGTCACATACGATTTCGGATGGCACTCTGAACCGACATATGATATGGTCCCAAATGAAGTCGATGACCTCCTTTTCTCTGACCTTCTCATATGCCTGGACTTCTACCCACTTAGAAAAATAATCAGCCATAAACAATATAAATTGAGCCTTACCTGGTGCCTGTGGAAGGGAGCCAACGATATCAATTCCCCACTTCATGAACGGCCATGGTGATAAAACCGAGTGGAGCAGCTCCCCAGGTCGATAGATCATTAGAGCGTGTTTTTGGCGTTCATCACATTTTCGAACGAACTCCTTTGCGTCTTTTTCCATGTTGATCCAATAATAACCGGCTCTGATTATTTTTCGAACTAGCAATTCGGCGCCCGAATGATTTCTACAGGTACCTTCGTGGATTTCCCTCAAAACATACTCAGTATCGCCAGGCGCTAGACATATTGCAAGTGGGCCATCAAATGCTCTTCTGAACAAGGTTCCGTCTTCGGACAAGCTAAATTGGGCTGCCTTTGTATGCAAGGCCCTCGACTCTTTTGGATCCAACGACAATTTACCGAATCTAAGATATTCTACTTACTTATTCCTCCAGTCCCAAGTTAGGCTCGTCGAGTTGATCTCAGTGTGGCCTTCTTCCACCACTGATCTCATAAGTTGCACGACTTCTCCCGAATTGAACTCGTCGTCTTCGACCAATGACACCAAGTTAGCGAGGGCATCGGCCTCGCTGTTTTGATCCTGAGGTATATGTTGCAAAGTCCATTCTTTGAAACGATGTAATGTCACCTGTAATTTGTCTAAGTATCTTTGCATTTGTTCCTCTCTGACCTTGAATGTTCCATTAACTTGGTTTACCACAAGGAGGGAGTCGCACTTGGCTTCGATCACTTCCGCCCCCAAGCTCTTGGCTAGTTCAAGGCCTGCAATCATGGCCTTATATTCGGCCTCATTGTTAGTCAATTTCACAGTCTTAATAGATTGTCTAATTATATTACCTGTTGGTGGCTTTAATACAATGCCAAGTCGAGATCCTTTTGCGTTTGAGGCGCCATCCGTGAAGAGGGTCCATATTCCCGAGGAAGTTCCTGAGTTAATAAACAACTCTCTTTCGACCTCGGGTATTAGGGCCGGTGTAAAGTCGGCCACAAAGCCTGCCAAAATTTGAGACTTAATAGCGGTCCGAGGTCAATACTCAATATCGTACCCACTTATTTCTATGGCCCATTTAGCCAGTCGGTCCGACAGTTCAGGCTTATGCATAACGTTCCTCAATGGGTAAGTAGTTACGACACATATGGGATGACATTGGAAGTACGGTTTTAGCTTCCTAGAGGCGCTTAACAAAGCGAGCGCCAGTTTTTTCAGGTGAGGGTACCTAGTTTCGGCCTCACCTAAGGTTCTACTAACATAGTAAATTGGAAATTGCGTACCTTGCCTTCCCGAACTAGGACTCCACTTACCGCTATCTTTGAGACCGCCAAGTACAAGTATAGTTGTTCGTCCGTCTTCGGTGTGTGAAGCATAGGCGGGCTCGATAAATACCTTTTGAGTTCCTCCAAAGCTTGCTGGCATTCCGGGGTCCATGAAGAGTCATTTTTCTTCTTCAACAGTGCGAAGAATCGGTGGTTTTTGTCAGATGACCTCGAAATAAATCACCCCAGGGTGGCTATTCGCCCGGTTAACCTTTTCACGGCCTTTACGTTGCCCACGACCGTGATATCTTCGATGGCGTTGATCTTATCAGGATTGATCTCAATTCCCTTATTGGATACCATAAATCCGAGGAACTTACCCGACCCTACTCTAAACGCATATTTTTCTTGGTTCAGCTTCATGTTGTACGGCTTCAGTAATACTGAATGTTTCTTGCAAATGTCTTAAATGGTCCTCTGCTCGCAGGGACTAAACTAATATGTCATGAATGTAAACCTCCATTGATTTTCCTATTTGTTTCTCGAACATCCGATTTACTAAGCGTTGGTATGTGGCACCAGCATTTTTTAATCCCAACGGCATTACGATATAACAGTACATGCCATACTTAGTGATGAAGTTTTTTCGTAATCACCCGGGTCCATCCGTATTTGGTTGTACCTGCAATAGGCGTCGAGAAAACTGAGGGTCTCGTGGCCAGCCGTGGCATCAATCATATGGTAGATGTTGGGCAAAGGAAAGGAGTCTTTGAGACATGCTTTATTCAAATTTTTATAGTCTACACCATTCTTAATTTATTCCCCTTTTTTAGGGACTACCACTACGTTTGCTAACCAATCCGGGTATTTGACCTCTCAAATAGAACCTATTTTAAGAAGTTTAGATACCTCGTCCTTGATGAAAGCATGCTTGATCTTGAACTGGGGTCTCCTCTTTTGTTTAACCGGATGAAACTTTGGGTCCAGGCAGCTTGTGAGTGGTTATCTCCGATGGGATACCTATCATATCGAGGTGGGACCAAGCGAAACAGTCTTCGTTAGTTATAAGGAATTAAATGTTTTTTACCCTGAGCTCGGAGCTTAGCCCCGTGCCCAGGTATACCTTTCGATCGGACAAGCTTTCTCGCAAATGACTTGTTCCAGTTCCTCAACCGTCGATTTAGTGAAGTCGAAATCATCGGGGGCTATAAAAGATCTGGGAATCCCATAATCATCATCCTTGACTTCCCCTTGTTTGTTCGAATCTGCCGAAGATGGTACCAGTTATTGCTATTTTGCCCCATTTTTTCCACCTAGTTTGGGCCCTTCGATGTTGAAACTGTAGATACCAGTGTCACCTCTTCAATCGCGAACATTTCTTTTGTAGCCGGTTATTCCCCGTAGACCATTCTAACTCCGTCAGGTGTTGGAAATTTCAATGCCTGGTGCAGCATCGAAGGCATCGCCCCCATGTTGTGGATCCATGGCCTTCCAAACAAAACGTTGTACCTCATGTCTCCTTCGATTACATAAAACTTAGCTTCCTGTATAGTCCCAGTAGTATTTACCGGTAATATTATCCACCCTTCATGGTTTCACATGCCATGTTGAATCCGTTTAGAACTCTAACTGCAGACACGATTTGGTCTTGTAGACCGAGCTGCTCCAAGACCCTCGATCGAATGATGTTGGCCGAGCTACCTGGATCAATTAACACATGTATAACTCGAATTTTATGTACGAGTACAGATATTACCAGTGCATCATTGTGAGGCTATACAGTCCCTTCCGCGCCCTCGTCTTTGAAAGATAAAGTTCCTTCCGGTATGTAGTCTCGAGTTCGTTTCTCCCTAGTGATGGATACTTTGGTGCGTTTCAACATCGGCCGCTAAGGGATATCGACCCCACCGATGATCATGTTAATGACGTGTTGAGGTTCTTCTTGTTTCTGTCTGTTTGTTAGAATCCCTGTTCCTAAAACGATTCTTGGCTCGGTCGCTCAAGAATTTTTGAAGATGCCCGTTATTGAATAGTCGGGCTACTTCCTCTCTCAGTTGTCGACAATCTTCCGTTCTGTGATCGTGAGTACCATGATATTTGCATATCTGGTTAGGATCTCTTTGGGTTGGACCGGATTGTAGAGGTCGAGGCCATTTGGTATCTTTGATGCGCCCGATAGCTGATACAATGGCGGCAGCATCGACATTAAAGTTGTATTTCGATAGCCTCGGTGCTTCTTTAGGCCCGATGGACTTGTCGAAGCTGTTTTTGGTCACGAGTCCTCGGTTGCTCTGACCTCGGTCATTTCTCCTTTCGTTTCTCATCGAGTTCCGCCCGGACCCACTACTTCTTCGGTCTCTATTATATTGCTGATACCAAACCTGTTTGGTCTCGGTTCACGATCAATGACTCTCTTGACTCTGTTGAGGGTTCTGACCGTATAAATAGACCCGAAGGGGCCCGGAGTTGGTCATCTTCGACTCTGATTTTCGATTGATACCAGTTATGCACGTCGGCCCATGTAACAGCTGGATATTCTATTAAGTTCTACTTCAACTGCTGTGAAGCCACTGCGCTTCGAATATTAAGTCCCTGAGTAAAAGCTTTTAGGCCAATCATCAGTGACCGGTGGCAAGTCCATCCGTTCCATTTGAAATCGAGATACAAATTCTCTAAGCATTTCATTATCCTTTTGCCTCATTTTGAAGAGGTCTGATTTCATGGTTTCGACCTTAACAGCCCCAGCGTGTGCTTTCACAAAAGAGTCTACAAGCATAGCAAATGAGTCAATAGAATTAAAGGGCAAGTTGTGATACTATATCATGGCTCCCTTTGACAAGGTTTCTCCAAATTTCTTTTGTAAGACAGACTCAATCTCATCATCCCCCAAGTCATTTCCTTTGATGGCACATGTGTATGAAGTGACATGCTCGTTTGGGTCAGTTGTTCCGTTGTACTTAGGAATTTCAGGCATGCAGAATTTTTTGGGGATCGGCTTCGGAGCCGCACTCAGAGGGAAAGGTTTCTGTACAAACTTCTTGGAATCCAAGCCTTTCAGTATCGGCAGCGTTCCCGGGATTTGGTCGGCCCTAGAATTATAGGTCTCCACCTTTTTGTCGTTTGCTTCGATATTCTTCTCCCCTGATTCTATTCGTTTTGTCATCTCCTCGAGCATTTTTATGATCTCGGGGTTACTACCCGGCTCGTTTCCACTCGACCTTTCCGCGACTGGTTCTTCCTTGTGAGCGATTTCTCGAGACGGGCCGGGCTCAATCCTGCTCGGTGTGTGGCTCTGGTTTTGTAACTGAGTTATTACCGCCTGTTGAGCCTGCAACATTTCGAAGATCATCCGCAGATTGACCCCGTCCCCTCCATTGTTTTAAGTATTCTGTGCAGTTGACCGAGCTCCACCACGGATGCTATTCTCGGGGTCGGTAGGCAAATTTTCGTCGATAGCCACATGTGAATTAGCGTCAATCGAATCTGCGATCGAAATTCCAGCGGGATCAGCAGGCGGTATCTCGTTACCGGGAGCTATATTTTTATTTTCACCTTGGTGACCGGACTCGTTTTCAACATGTAGAGGTGCTGATTGAGAGTTTGACATTTTTGTATTTCGCCTGGAATCGAAGACACTTCAAAGAGCAAGTGTAAAGCAGTGTGTGTTATGGAAATTTGTATCAAATAACCACTATTATCCTTAATCCCACGGTGGGCACCAAACTGTTTACCCTCAAAATCAGATAGCAATTGAATTTATAAGTGGTTTTAAGGATACGTGATTTAATTTGATACTAAACGATAAATCAAATTGCAATTGAAATAAGTAATGGAAAAGTAAATGCTAACCACACAAGTTGAACAGTCTTAGCCTTAGAAGGTTTGCCACCCTTGAGCCAAAAATGCTTTTATTGATATCAGAATAGAAACAGCAAGAGAGTAACAAGAACTTGACGATAATAATAATATATTGCTTTGGGATGCGTGTTACAATGTGTTTTACAAGTAATCAGACACTCTTTATTAGTAGGGGAGCCTACTTTAGGTACAATTCTATAAAAGATAAAAATATCCTGATTTGCTGATTTGCTGGTTCTTTATTGATACATGCCGAGATTCCCGCCGAAATATCCTACCGGTTACAGATATTTCGGCCTTCCGTTATTTCGGTCTTCTGTTGGTTATACCGGCAATATTTACTCGAGCTTATTCGAGGTCGGGGTCGATTCCGGAATCATGGGCTCAATGGTTCTCGAGAAAGGACATTCTGACCTCGTGTTCTGGTTCGATGAGACTCGGGGTCGATCTTCAACCTTTCGCGTTCCGAGCCCAATCTGTCGTGCAATAGTCGAGCCTGATTTCGACTGTATACAGTTACAATGATGGTATCATAAAGGAAAACTTCCTGTGAGGTAAATGTGATCCAATGTACGTCGTAAACCATACTTATTCACGGCTTCATTAGCAGCTCTAAATCCTCCACCATATGCTGGAGAAGTATCAAGGGCAATCTGGTGCATGAAAAACTCACCCAGCTTATTCTCTACTCCAGGCTTAACACCTTTCTTGCATGATTACAATGACGAGGAAGAAGCAGTTGACGTCGATGGCATATCTCTGGATACAGGCATTACCTCTGATTCCAGCCACATGTAGGAAAGCATTTGGCAGATTCCTTCTTCTACCTCAAGGCTGAGATTACGGAATCCTGCAAATTCCGAACAAGGTAACTTTTCTCAAGTAATCCGGTTCAAACTTATATTAGCTGCAGAGGCTAATCCAGGATCTAGAGTTAGTGGCTTCAGAATGAATGTGATCTTATTTTATGTATTTACACATTTTAAATATTTTTTGCACATATATAGACAGTTTACTTCAAAAGCAATTAGTTTAGTTGAACTTGTAGAACCCGCTCTAATGATTAGCTGGTATCAAGCATCATGAGAGTTTGATGATGAAGCATCTAGCTATCTTCTTATCTTTATTTTCTTGAAGATTATATACATCTCCAGAATCTGCTGCAAGCCAATGTAGATAGAAATTCAGGATCAAAATTACCTTCTAGACGTAACCACGCATGCATCAGTTCATGAGCAAGAATGGCACCAGTAAGTAGTATGCAGATAAAGAGATATTGTCAGTCTATCTGGCCTTACATAATCTTTTTAGAAAGCATCTTCACTGTTAAACAATGGTTACAAATATACAAAACAAAAACATTGTCAATATGATATGCCAGGAATAGCCCAAGAACAGTGTGTCTGTTTCACTTAACTGGTTATTTAGGAGTGATTTCTTTTCTCACATATGAACTCTTCTTTCTTGTCATCACCTTAAAATGTAGATTATTTACCTTTTCACTCTGCTTCTAGAAGAACACTAACTCGATACATGATAAAACACATTAAAGACATTCTTTTGGTTCATTTAGAAACTCTATCTCATATAGGCAAACCCAACTTGTTGAGGACTAAGGCGTAGTTGTGGCTGTTGTTATTTGGAAACTCTACCTCCTCTTTTTTAGAGCCTAAAATGTTTAATTTGGTGTTATATCACGTTGGAATATAGAAATGGAATTAATGTTGACACTTTGAAGGTATATGTGTGTGAAGAGAGCAAGCTACCTTCATAGACATTGAATTGAAAAAGTCAACTGACTATCATAATAAGTTTGCTTTCTTTAATCCCTTATCCTTTGAGTTGATTCCTTCTCCTCTTGTCTTGTTTGGAGAGGAGGGTGCACCACATTCCACGTAACACTTTTCGCTCTTGACAATTACGGTAGAATAAAATACCTTCTAGACGTAACCACGCATGCATCAGTTCATGAGCAAGAATGGCACCAGTAAGTAGTCTGCAGATAAAGAGATATTGTCAGTCTATCTGGCCTTACATAATCTTTTTAGAAAGCATCTTCACTGTTAAACAATGAAGACCAAACAACACTAGAATAGCTGTAACTTCACATTTTCTAGTTAGCTTCTGAGGATGTGTTCTGATTCCTACTACTTCACGACCACCCATTCTTGGCCTTTTGAGTATCTGGACAAATGTTCAATAAGATGTAATAGCTCGTATTGCACGTTTCAATAGGTTACCTAGAGATTTGACAGTTCTAATCTAAATTGAAAATTGATTTCAAGTAAATGAAGAGCTTACACTGGTGACTGTCTGCTGTTCTGATAGGCATAGACCTCTCATTTCAGGCATATGATGAAAACCCTAAAAACAAATACAGTCAGAAATTTTCCAGACTAAAGAACAGAAAAACTACATTATGAAGTCACCCTTGCATGATTTTCCCCTTCAATGGCTTCATTAAGTGCTTGTCTTTCAACGAGAAGCATAGGAACTTGCTGGTCTATTTTCATGTTCATGCCTTCATAATAGTCTCAGATTGAATGGTAAAGCGGTTGGCAGTCCCCGGTATCCATGATAGCAGATTCCATGCACTCTAAACATAAGCTCCTACCGTCCCCAAGCAATATATATCTTGCATTCCACGGCTTAAAGAAGATAAGAACAATATCAGCGTGAAGCATATTAGTTGAACGATAGGTGATCCAACATGTTTGATTTCAGCTGATAACCATACCTCCGGACATTCACAACTACAGCATCGTTTTGTGACATCATTCTCATGTGAAGGACAATATTTCTGAGACCAAAACGGGTGGCACCTATACTCAATCAAGCCTGCTGCATTTGTTGGGATCTGAAAATGAATTGGTGGATAGTAAAATAAACTACTCCATGAGGGATTAAACAGTGAGAAGTGATACTCCTTTCAATGTTTGTCTGTAAGTATATTTGAAATTTCATGAAATATTTCCAATACTTAAACTGCTTCACCAAAAGATAGGATGCAATTTTTAGTGACCACACAAAAAATGGCACTATAAGCTGGTTTCTAATCAGACCAAAAGTATTGCAGAACAATTTGACAAAAGATAATCTATGTAAAACATCTCTTAGGCTGGTGAGCTAGACAACACTTTTACTCAAAGACGAAAATAGAATGCATCAATGGACATAATAATGACAGCAAGTGATGATTTAGATCGATTACAATCTATGGGCACTTCAAGAATCATGTGCCAGTACTGTATATGCATTTTTCTGTTTGACCCTATGGATTTGTAAGAGCAAGAATCAGTATTATCCTAACAGAACATGTAGGAGAAGCTTATATCTGCAGATGCAGTCAAGATTAAAACCTTGAAATGTAAATTGGATTTGTGATGAGCAATTTCCATTAACCAACTACATGAAGAAGCACCATGTCCTTACAAATTGGTAGCAAACTTCACATTTGGGGTGAGTCATTTCCCTGAAGCATGATTTGTGATAATAATTGTTCCCTGACAAAGAAAACTTGAATCAACAAAGACACTAATGAGCTAAACACAAGAAAAGTTTCAAAACCATTAGGTCAATAGAAATTACAAGTTTAATTCAAATTTCTTTTATTTCTTTTGGGAGAAAGATTGAGTGATAGTTAGAGAGAAAGGACAAGAATGAACCTTATATTCAGTAATTGGACAACCACAAGCACGACAAAGAAAGCAATCCGGATGAAAGAAAGTTCCCATGCATCCCAAATAATTGCCAGAGCCAATATCCCCATGGCAGCCACTACATATTCTGCAAATTATAAATGTGCATATAAGACATAATTATACTCCATGATGGTATATGTTCATCCGAAACAATCAGCAGTTTTCAACAGATATTCCTTCAATACTTTAAAACTACCAAGGGGTATCTACTTGTGAACACGAAAATTTGTTTGGATGTGCATAGTAATTCAGGTCTTAAATTTGAATTTTGTTCGTTCTCTATTTTTCAACCAAAGACAGATTGAAGTTTTCATCTATAATAGGAGGTATTAGCATGCGACAGTTTCCATTTTCAGATAACACTTTCTCAGTAACACATCTTGAATTTGGTGCCCCATGAATTTACCACTCTAAAAGGCAGCCTTCTATGAAATAGATAAATAAATACTATGAAGCAGCAATCTTTCTTCATGTCTTTGATCCCTTTTTTTATTTACTATAAGTAAATACAAAAGAAACTGGGCCTCATGCTACGCTTCTTTTCTTTTATCCCTCACTAGGGGATAGAAAGCTGCTTGAGCTTTAGAGGTAGCTTCAAAGAGGGATTGATTAATTAAGCTGAATTTCAAATGACATAATGCACAAGAGGATATCTCAGCAAAATCCAATTACCCATAACTTCTGGGATTATATTCCCAGGGTGCATATAAAGGAGCATAAGGAGGCTGATATGGCGATGAAGTAAGGTCATGGTTAAGTGAACTTCCTAGATCTTCATCATTGTCAGTCCTCCATTTGTATCCTGCAAAGCACACAACTGTTAGTCTTAACCTCAAAAGAGTGAAATTAGTCATATAATAAGCCAATAGAGAACTGAACAAGGTAAATAGATCTCTGGAGGATAAGAACAAGGAATAGTAACTCTATAGACGTGAAAATAAACAAATAAAAACTTTTAATTTCCACCTGGTCTTTTCAAATCTTCGGCCAAAGATAATGCAGTTGCATTTTGGTCTAGTTCCTCTTTTTCTGTACTAGCCCTAGAGCGACCATCCTGTTGAACTTTAAAATTGCGTTAAGAAACATTCAATCAGAGGAGCATGAAATTCAATTTAAAACGACCGAACAAAATTCAGGAACAGATAGCTATGAGTAAATCAGTCAGATGTTAGAAAGGATAAAGCAAAAGGTTGAGTCATGAATGGTAGAATTTAACTTCTGAAGCAGCCAAAATTCCTGCCCTTGGAACAAATAGTCCAGCTGAAACATACAAGTTTTACTAGGCCAACATCGAATGTTGGCTCATTTCTTGGTGAACAAAGAGATGTTTTGAAAGAAAGACGTGCAACAGCTTTTGCGAAGCTTAATCCCTTATTGCTACTTTGACACATCTTACTTAGTAAAGTAACCTTTAGTGGTAGTCGTAGGATAATGATTTATGAATCATCAGTTTTACAGGTCATATCCAATTTGGAATGTTGTCGCAATGAGAAACCTCAATGTGCTAGAAATGGTACAATTTGAACAAATATACCAAGTAATAGTGCCATGTCCCAGTCTCAGAAATGGGAACAGTTTGGCAAACCATACCTCGGATATCTTTTTTAGACGGGAAGGATGTCAACTATACTCCTAATAGTTATGTTGGTTATAAACTTAAATCTCGAAGATCAAAGCAGCAAATGAAATTGTTAGGATGTTTTTTCTTTTCTTTTTTTTTTTTATAAAAGAGAAACCCTTGAGGGTCAATGGCACATCATTTCGAAACTTGGTTGATAATGGATTCATTCCTGTGCCATTTTCCACTTAAATAACAGGTGGAGTTCGAACCCTGACTTACACCTAATTAGGTAGGCATTACCTCTCTGTCCACATTTCACTTTGCAGGAAATTGCAGTTTTTTTTCTTTTTCAGAAAGGTAGACACTAGTACAGCAAGCTTGTGTAAGGAACCTAGCTCTACAACCTCCAAGCCCCCACTCTCCCAAATGACAAATGGGAGGAATCCCTAGACAATTCATTTATTTCTTTATTAATCTACTAGCACCTTGAGAATATGTATATAAACTCTAAATTTAAAATGAAAAGTCAAAAAATTACCAATGGAGCGGGCGAAACCATATTTTCATCTTCTAGAAACTGGGTTGACGTCCACGTGACGATCCCCTATTACATGACCCACTCTTGAAAATCTTAGTCAGGCATTTCATAACCTTTGATTTTCTCTCTGCATATGAAGAAACAAACTGACCTGCTTTAAACCCCATAAGAATATCAACAACAACACAAAAAAAAAAAAAAACCCAACTTTTTTACATAAATAAACCAAGATTCAATGTATACTCAAAAGAGTATACGTTAAATAGCAAAAAATTCAAGTCTAGGAACTTTTGAAACTTTACTATATATGCATAGCTGAGAAAAATGGTTGATATTTAAAGAAGAGGGGGCAAAAATTAAGGTGGCGACAAATTGTGTGTATTGAGAGAGGCAAATAGAGAGAGAATGGTAATGTAATGGAACAGAACAGAAGGTGGAGGAGAGAGAAGAAGAATGGCATGATTGATAAAAGGGTACGTAAGTTATAAGAGAAAGAAGAGAATATTTGAGAGAGAAAGAGGTTCTTGGCTTGGGAGAAATAAAGGATGGGGAGAATCTGCTGAGGCGGATCGTGATGGAAAGGGAAGGAGAAAGACAAAGATAAACTGGCATGCAGTTTATATTTTGGACGGCTCAGAAATGGAGTATGAGTGAAGCCTTAAGAGAACCCATATATATGAAATATGAAATTCTCAATATTCAAGAATGTCTCTTCCTGTTAGCATTTTCGAAAGTTGGATGTCGGGGAAAAGGATGTGCTTTTTACAAGTGCGGTTTCTTTTCTTTAAACTTACTCGTTGGTCTCAAATTGGTGATCATTTTAGGGGTCGTTTCGTTCGTTGTATTATAATAATAAATCTCTGTATACAACTTTTCCAAAATGATACAGTGTTTAGTACTTCAACCAAATGCCAGATAATCTCGCATCTAATTTCGAGATTATTATTCCATATTCCAACAACCAAACAACCTCTCAATTTTCTTTTTTATTTTGTAAATTTTATCTATTTATCATCTTTTCCCGAAAAATGTCGTTAATCTTAGAGAAAGTGAAAGATATTTTTGACATGATTGTCAAATCTTGTTAAAGGACCCCTTTGTTTCAAGACTTAATGTTAATTCACTGTTAATGGAAGAAAACGTCAAATATTTAAAAAAAAAAAACTATAAAATCAGACGACAAAATTTGTAATTGCTTACGTGAGGCAGTTCTCTTCAAAATATCACCAGCTCCTCAAAATTTTTTTGCAACTATGATGGTGCATTATATCCAATGGACATTAGAAAACTGCGAGATACATATTATGAAGATATGTCAAACGACTTTTGAAGGGTACATGACAGTTTATCTAACACTCAACTATAATGTGTGATAAAAAGCAATAATTATTTCTTAGAGAGCATAGGCAAAAGTTCCAAAAATTATGATAGATATACTTAAACTTGATCAGAGTCGAGATGATAATGTTACATCAGATTGCATAGAAATAATTGAAGAAAGGTCTATACAAGTGCATTATATGAGAAATATTTCAATGAAAAGTCAAAGTTAAATCCTAAATAATAGCAAGCTTTTCAGACTATATTGGAAAGAGTAGAGCATGATTGCGCTCTTCAGATGGCCCCCAGAGGAACCGAAAAAATATTTTTGCATTGTGCATTACTTGCAAATATCATACTAAAAGGCATGTTAGTTTTAGAAACATCAATATTTAATGTAGTAACAATAATTTTATATCGAATGACACTACTAGAAAACTGTCAAAAATCGTCCAGAAAAACTGACCGAAATCGGTTGAAAATATAGGAAAATCGACCGATTTCCGACTGATTTTAATTCGTCGAAAAAATAGTGATCGCTAAGGTGTGGCAATCGAAGACAGTCGCAATTTCCATCCGAAGTCGGTCGGTTAATTCAACCAAAGTTTGACCACTTTATCTGACAATTTTTGTTGGAAAAATAAATATACCCACCGAAATCAGTCGATAATATGTAAATTGTTTTTATTTATTTTTTAAAATAGTGATCGACTTCCGTCGGAAATATAATTATTTGATAATTTTATATTTCTTTTTAAATTTTAACCGACCGACCGAAATCGGTCGGAATCATTAAAAAAAAGGTTATTTTCGACCGACTTTAGTCGGTAATTTCAAATTTCTGCAAATTGCACATTGAAATTACTGACCGAAGTCAGTTGAAAATTATGAATTTCTAGGTTTTAATGTGAGAATTCCGACCGAAATCGGTCGGAAGTCGGTCATTTTCTGGGTATAAACCTGGCAGAATATGGCCGCTTTTAAGCTACACCACCTGCCAATTACAACCAATAACCATCCTATAATGGCAGCATTACATTGCTGCCATTCAACCACAATTAACCAGCAACAACCACAATTAACCAACGCCTACCACAACAATAACGCCAACCACAACAATAACAATACAAATGTCAATAACAAAATAATATCAACAATACAATCATCGTTCAAAACTATTCCAACTAAATATTCACAAGTTCAAGACTTTGTTTAGCAATACACACCATTCAATGAGTGTTTTGCACTACATCATCTCCATCTCCACTACTATAAGTTTCATCGTCGGCATGGTTCAAAGGATCACGACAAGAAGGAGATACATCTGGGGAAGACTCACGAACCGGAGAATGGGAAAAGCACCACTAGCAAGAAGATTGCCCAGCTGACCTTGAAGGACATTAAATTGTTGGTCCCTCTTTTCTAGCTGAACTTGAAGGGTATCAAATTGTTTATCTCTCTTTTGTTCTCCAGCCTTTGTCTCTTCAAGCTCTGCTATCAGCGTTGCGATCTTCTTCTTCATAGACGAGAGAGTCGATCTATCAATTACCTTGCCCTGGGCGGAAGTCCCTATACCTTGAAATCCAGCCCTATAGCACCGAAATAATCTCTCTGGAAGGTCGTATTCTATCCCCCTTTTAGGAATACTGACAACATTCAACTATATCTGCGCTTTTTCATCTAAAAAGGGTGGTCGCTCGCCTTGCTCATTTGACGGGAAGCTCTGAATGTACTCCTTCACATTAGTCTTGTAGCGACCCTTTATTTAGAAGATAAAAAATTATTAACTATATAATATTATAAACTTTAATTTCAAGTTATAGTAGTTATGAAATTTACATATGTAGTCTCCGCCGGTGCTCGACCCATCTAGGTGGATTTGTCCGTGCCGTCTTCTTAGGGATGTGAGTCTCCATGAAGAACTCATCATGAGTCATCTTCCTCCCATATTTTTTTTCCCACGAATATAATAAAACATGTTAACTAAATTAAAATATATAAATATAGTTCGATAAAAATAGAATTAAATATTTTAAGGAATTACCAGTAGTCTCCTCGCAGTCCCCATGCTCCTTGCACCCATACAGTGCGAGGAGTCATCCTTCTCAGATGCTCAGGCCTTCTTTCCCTGTTCACTCCTCTTCTCAAATTTTTCAGTAGTCCACTGCCTCAGCAGATCCTCCCATATGTGCGGTAGAACCCATGAAGGTTTCTTGCTCTTCTTCCGAGCATAACAGAAGGAATCAGATAGTCTCTTACGGCATTTGAGCTCAAAATTTGTAAGAATGGCACTGTTATGCCGGTCCTCCCAAGCACACTTAGTCTGCAAATGAAGTGTGTAACGTTAGATGAAATTATTGTTAATACAATGCTTAAATAAATAAGAATTGTATTAAAACCTTAAATTGGTTGAAAATTTGCTCCACGAGCTCCGGTGGAAAGTCACTCCAAGTCGCATAGGGTGCATCATACAACCGGGAAAGAGCTTCAGTGATTATCTTTGTAGTCTGATGACTAGGTATGAATCTGCAACATAGCAATTAAATTAAATAAACAGGACTAGCTATTATAATTCAGCAAAAACAAAGAAGTAATAAATAGATTTTACCCATTTCCCTCAGGCCTGATGATCATCCTATAATAACGATCATACCGCACTTCCTTTGGATCACCATCCTCCGATGAAACTAAAGCGTGCGTAGAATGGGAGGCATCTGGCTCAGCGCTACTATTCCGAAGGCGAAGTCTAGAAATGCTAGGAGACAAACTCGGTGGAAAGCAAGACGGGGTCACTGAGGAAGATAGATGCGATCTAGACCCCTGCTGCAATCCAAACTACTACTGCAATTCGGGTGGCTAAAATCTAGATGGATGCGATCCAGCTGGTGGTAAAGAAAATGGAGCAGATAACGAGCATATCACCACATGGCCCTGTGACTGCTGACTCGATGGACCCATGTAACTATATGCAAGATCATGTAGAGGAAGCGGGGTATAGCCATATGGTGGAGAATGGTAAGAATACTGCTGGGAGGGCGAAGTGGTAGGTAGTCTGATGAGTAGATGAATGTGGTGGAAAAGATGTGTGCCTAGAAGATTGCTGCCGGCCATCAGGAGCAGAGGGATGCAAGTGTGGAGTGGAAGGAAGCGAGGATGTAACACCATCCTCATGATCAATAGGCCTCTTATCCTTCCTAGACCTACCTCGACCCCTACCCGTCATCTGCATAAATTAAAGAAAATGTTAGAATTGAGAATATAAATCTATATAAGTTGAGAGCCCTTAAGAAAATCAACATGCTAGTCATCTTCGAAGTATCCTTCCCTGTTCGAAAAATTCTTCCTCTTCACTTATTTCATTTTCATCAGTTGATTCTTCGTCCTCATTTTCTATGATTGTTATTTGCTCCATATCAACTTCTTCTAATACGCGTTGAGGATGCTCCAAGTCATTTTCTAACTGATTATCCACCATTTGGTTAACACTTGAGGTATTGTTTTAGTAAGTAACATCTAGCACATTCTCAACTTCCGCCCCACCAACAGGCTTAGTTTTGAGTACAACCAGCCAATCAGCCTTATCCCTTTGCAATGAATATGGAGCATAATACACTTGCATAACTTTTTTTGCAATTATAAAAGGATCATAGCAATCATACTCCCTCTTTTTATTAGCCTCAATTATGTTGTACTACGAGTATATATTTGTACCTCTTCTAGGTGTTGGGTCAAACCACTTGCATCGGAAAAGTATGATCTTCTTATTGG
The DNA here is from genome assembly GCA_002018475.1 of Nicotiana obtusifolia. Classification (NCBI taxonomy): domain Eukaryota; kingdom Viridiplantae; phylum Streptophyta; class Magnoliopsida; order Solanales; family Solanaceae; genus Nicotiana; species Nicotiana obtusifolia. Next base: position 16,387 of record MCJB01048358.1, on the reverse strand, counting down.
CCAACCTAAATATGATAATTCTAGAATCTCTTTGATCACACCATAATAATTATTTTCCCCGTACTAGTTGCCTTCACCACCTTTGACACACACCCTACTGTTATTACTTCTTTTATACTTGGAGCATTCCTCGGTGTGAAATTTGTAACCATTCACAAAATACTTAGACATAGTTGTAACCGTAGGTGCAGGTTTCCAAGATATATCTTTCAAAAATTGATTAACACTGTTGTTTGGATTATTGACCTACATTTAGAGTTAAATAATTTCACAAGTGACAAAGTATGTCTATTCACATGTGAGAAAGTATGTAAGATGCACTTACACATTGTTTAAACCATGCCTCAAATGTAGAATATACAGCATCATGGCTAAATTAACTCATGAAGTCACTGAGTGACACATTGAAAATTTTGTTAGTTGCATCAACCAAATTAAATAGTAGTCCATGTAAATTAATTTTACGTCAACACTTACTTAAGAAAGGGTTGAACTTTCAGACATTTTAGCAACACATGATTTGAAGCTAATTTGTACCCCACACTACTTAGGCTCCTTTTTGATCGATCTTTATAACCTCGACATGGTTGATTGAATATGGACATTGGTGGATATAATAGATCATATCAATCACGACATTGTGCCGATTGGGCCTATTTCTAGCACATGGCGCATGACTGCCGAAGTAGTAAGAACAAATATGGGCAATTTCCTTTGCAAGATAGGCTTCGCATATGGATCCTTCAATCTTATTCCTCTATTTAACAAATCGTTTACACTTGCTAATAGTCCTGCACGTTGTCATATTAGACAATAAAGTTAAATAAAATTACAAGAATGAATCAAGGTTTAATCATTACCTCTTGAATGGATACATCCACCTGCATTGAACCGACCTTCCAAGTCGCGCCTCGTGTACAAGGTGAATTGGAAGTCGTTCTATTAAAATCAAAGAAAACACATGGAAAAATTCTTTCTAGCTTATTACTGATTATAGGAATGTTCTGATTCATTTGAAATAGGTTTTCTTCCCTTAATGTGGTAGACCATAAGTCTTTGAAGAACAAACTTATCTCTATGATGGGGTTTCAGATATTTTCAAGCAAACCACAAAATGCAATAGGGATTAAGGTTTCCATGAAGATATGACGGTCATGACTTTTCATATGAGTCAGCTTTCCTTCAACCATATCGGCACGTTTTCCTAGGTTCGAAGCATAGCCCTCAGGCATCTTTAGGTTTGTAACCCACTCACAAATCTGTCGACTTTGTTCCAAAGTGAATATGTAGCTGGCCTTGGACTTGAACACCTTACCATTATTCGCAGACTGCAAATGTAATTCAGGTCGCCTACAATATTCTTGTAAGTCCATTCTAGGCTTCGAGTTATCTTTTGTCTTATTCTTATCATCCATCACTGTGTTGAAAAACTTATCCAAATGATTTTTCTCAATATGCATGACATCAAGATTGTGTCGGAGAAGATTATCCTTCCAATATGACAACTCCCAAAATATTCTCTGTTTTGTCCAGTTATGAGTAACGCCATATCTAGGAAATCTAGAAGGTGAGGCCTCGGTAACTTTAGTGAAGTTCTGAACCCTCTCCCAAATTTCCTCACCTAATAAAATTGGAGGTGGCAAATCATGTTCAACTATATTCTTTTTAATACATTCTTCATCCTTCTGAACTCATGATCAACTGGCAAGAACTACGACGACAATCAAACCATGACTGCTTTCAGCCATGTCATAAAGTAAACGCTTTACCATTTTCCATGCAGTAAGGACATGTTAACTTTCCAGCAGTCATCCACCCAGACAATATTCCATACTCAGGAAAATCATTGATGGTCCATATTAAGTTAGCATGCAAGTTGAAATTTTGCTTAGTTGATATGTCATATGTCTCGACTTCATCATACCACAACTGTTTTAGCTCATCAATCAGAGGTTACAAATATACATCAATCAAACTCTTTGAATTGCGGGGACCGCGAATAACACAATTTAAGAAAATATATGGACTAGCCATACACATTTCAGACGAAAGATTATAAGGCGTAATAAAGACTGACCAACATGAATATGGTGTTGCAGAAACAGAAAATGGCGTAAAACCATCAGCACACAAACCCAACCAAACATTCCTCGGTTCACTAGCATAATCTGGATACGTCCTATCAAAATGCTTCCAAGCTTCCCCATCTGAAGAATGACACATAACACCGGGCGGCCTTCTATTTTCATAGTGTCATCTCATATGAAGAGCAGAACTCATCGATGCGTACAACCTCTTTAATCTAGGAATAAGAGGTAAATAATGCATCGACTTCACAACAAACTTATTCCCGCTGGAAACCCGCTTAAAACAAGATTTTTCACAAAATTTACAACTTTCTAAATCTACATCACCCTTATAATACAACATGCAATCATCTTCATAACAATTGATTCTCATAGACGAGAGTCCTAAATTAGAAACTAATTTTTTAGCCTTATAGAAATCTTCAGGTATGTTGAAAGTTGGGTCAGCTAGTTCACTCATAAGGTCAATGAAAGAATCCATTCTCGCTTGAGAAATATTGGTATCTGATTTGATACTTAATAATCTAACCGCAACAGACAATTGATAGTGCATACTCCCTTCACTTAGTGGATGAATAGCGACCTCTAACTGTTCATAAAAATGTTTTGCCTCTTTGTTAGGAGCTTGTTCAACACTTTCATGGGGTTTAAACTCGAAGTGCATCCTAAAAGCATCCGCAACCATTTCATGGTATCCAGCATGTTGAACGTTATTCCCTACTGACCTACTACTTTCACCAACAACTATGTTATGAAATACACCATCACTACCATCAACCTCTTCATGACTAGTCCATACAAAATAATTATCCATAAACCATTTTTTATAAAGATGAGTCTTAATATCCTCCCATCCAAAAAAATGCAAACACTTGTACTTTACACAAGGACACCTAATCATCTCTCCGATTTGAAATGGTTCAAGTGACATTCCATGCCTAACAAATTCATTAACCCCTTCTATAAATCCCTCCCTCAAAAATCGACGATTAGGATAATTCCTATTATACATCCAACTACGACATTCCATCTACATAGAGAACAAATAAATTGCATGTTATATTAATTTGAAAGTTCATATATATCCCTAAATAAGTTCTCTTAAAATTCAATTAAAAGAAGTAATTTGAAAGTTCACATATATCCCTAAATAAATTTTTTTTAACTTCAATTAAAAGAAGTAATTTGAAAGTTCCATATATCCCTAAATAAATTCTCCTTTTAAAGAGTTTACAATCTAATTATCTTTGTCTTAAGTCATGCATATAAATTTGTTCTTAAAATAAAAATTAAAAATTTAAATATTTAATGAAATCTATCATAAGTTGTAACCCTAGCATAATCTTAATCTTCTAACATAGAAATTCTAGCACAAACATAATCAATAGGAGTAAATCCTAAATTTAATTAAATATTAACTAAATCCTAATTTATACAATTAAAATAATTAAAATTACTTAATTAAAAATGTAGATAACTAGCCTTGAAATGTTAGGAGAGGGGGTTTGATTTTGGGTGGCGGAGGATGACCAGTGTGCTATGGTTACCGGCGGAGCAGTAGTGGCGGAGGAGGCAGTGGGTGTCGGCAGAATAGTGGCGGGGAGGGAGAGCGGAGACTTCTAGGTGCTTTATTTTTGGGTGAGGAGGGAGATAAGAGTTGATTTTGGGTGGGGATTTGGAGGAATCGTGACTGTAGGGAGGAGAAAAAGAAGGATGGAAGAGAGATAGAGAAAAGAGGGAAATGAGGAAGAACCCGTCTGTGGAAAATCTAAATTGAAATTTTCCAACCGAAATCGATCGGTAATTTTAAGTGGCCTTTGGCCGTTTGACCACGAAGAAAATTAAATTCGGTCGGTAATTTAATTTTAAATTTAAAAAAGAAATTATTTAATTTAAGACCGACCGAAGATGGTCGGTTTTAGTCAAGATACAAATTAATTATAAGTACTATATAATATATAATTAATTGTGTATGTATATATATGTATATATTCATACACACACACACACACACACATATATATGTATGTATGTATGTATGTATGTATGTATGTATGTATCTGGCCGATTGTGGTCGGTATATTTGTTATATATATGTAGCGGGCCGATTGTGGTCGGTATATTTGTTATATATATATATATATATTTATTTATTTATTTTTATTTTTTTTCTCTCTCCAATTGTGTGATTTGACTGAGTATATATTGTTGTTGTGACCACTTTTTCCTACCGAAAATGATCGGTATTTTTAGTAAAAAATTTTGTTTGACTTTTGCGACCAATCTATATAGTTTCCGATCGGTTTCGGTTGGTTTTCTCTTCCGACCGATTTCAGTCGGTGTGGTTTGGACGGATTTTGGCAAATATCTAGTAGTGTGACTCACTCTAGATTCAACATACTTTTTCAAAAAACCAAAAAATAATTATCACAAATATGCCAAAGTGGGATGATAGTGCTAAATTGATAAGGAAAGTAAAGTTAATAATCTAGGATGAAGTGCCTATGGTGAAGCGTCAATCAAAGAGTTGATAGGAGCTTTAAACATATAATGGGTTTCGTAGAACTGTTTGATGGAAAATAATACTTTTTGGAGGTAATTTCCCCCCAAGTACTACCAGTACCTTCAAAATCGATTAGAGCAGAGACTGAAAATGCTGGCTTGATAAAATTATATTTATGGCCTCAATAAAAAAGATTCAACTAACAAAAAATATGAGACCAAGAAGAGATTCATCATTCAGTAATTTCTTGTTTCATGTCAGAACCAAAAAAAAGATCTTATAATAAGAGATAATTTGACTCTTCTAATAGAACAATTAGTTGTCAAGTCCAACGATGATAATGGTGCTGAAGATTACTTAACAAGAGAAATATTTTTATCATTAAATAAAAATACAAGTTACGCAAAGTACATGACGAGAAAAGCTATCTTAGCTAACAAAACATAAATATATTAATCAATTAAAAGATATTTATTGCCAAGTTCTCTGGTAAAAGTAGATATTTCTTAGTTTTGACTCTATGAAAGATATATCAACTATTAGTAGGAATATTTAAATACGTTAACACCAAATGGTCTTTAATCACACACGTTTCTAGTCAAGTTTATTATTGCTTATGTATGTTAGTGCCATATATTTATATATCAAACAAAGTTAAAAATGATCTTCCTTTACATAAGGTTGGTTTTGGAAAAAAAATGCCCATCATGCAACTGAAAAATTTCGATTAATCAAATGACTTATTGTAACGATCCAACCGATCGTTTGAGCATTTACATCCAGTTTGGTGGTTTGATGGTCATGAGTAGCTTCACATGGTGTATTATGACCTGCGTGCATCGTCAGTTTTGGTCTTCGAGTTGTTCGGAATTGATTTGGAAGAATGATTCTTAAATAGGAAGATTCAAGTTGGGAGATTTGACCAAGTTTGAATTTTGTGTATTTGACCTTGGATCAGAGTTTTGATGGTTTCGTTAGGTCCGGATGATAACTTTAGACTTGGGTGTATGCTCGGAATTGCATTTGGAGGCTTCTAGAAGTTCGTTGGTCATAATTGGCGAAAGTTGGCAATTCAAAGGTTTGGAAGGCTCATAAGTTTGACTGGGAGTTGACTTTTATGATATTGGGTTAGGATTGTTGTTTCGGGAGTTAAAATAGGGTTTTTATTTCATTTGGAACTTGTGTGCAAAATTTGAGGTCATTCCAAGTTGATTTGTTATGATTCAACACGAGTTTTAAAAGTTAGTTCGAAAGTTCATTAAGTTTAATTCAAGGTGTGATTCGTGTTTTAATGATGTTATGTGGGATTTAAGACTTCTACCAGGTTCGTATTATATTTTTGGACTTATTGGTATGTTCGGACAGGGTCCCGAGGAGCTCGGGTGAGTTATGGATAGGTTTGGATTGTGTTGCGCTTGTTTTTAATGTTTCGACGTCGTTTCTTCAAGCATAAATGGTATCATTTTAGTGTCGGAGAAGAAAGCTGATGATGGTGCTTCACAGATGCGAAGTTGGGTCCGTATATGCGACCCCGCAGGTGCAAAAAATGGTCCGCAAAAGCAGAAATAACAACTGAAAAATCGCAGGTGCGGATTTTTGGGCGCAAAAGCTAAAATCCCTGTATATAAAAAAACCTGACCGCATTCTTTTGTTATTTTGAGCATATGATGAGTTCTAGAGCTCTAATTGAGGTGATTTCTGCGGTGTTCTTCTCGTATTTTCATGACGGTCAGTATCTAACCTCATTTTTTGTATTTTAACATGATTACAGTAGTTAACTTGCAAATTAATTCATATTTTGATTGGAGATTTGGGGGTTTTAATCAAAAAATTTTCTAAAGTGAATAATTGAGTTTTGAACATCGATTCAGAGTCAAAAATTGGATGAAATTAGTATGATTGGACTCGTATTCAAATGGTTTATCGGAATTTGTGAGTTTTATCGAGTTCTGAGGAGTGGTCCTAGGTTGACTTTTGGTTGGCTTTGAGTATTTGATTAAAGATTCGACCTTTTTCGCTTGGGTTTGTTTCCTATGGCGCTATTTGATGTTTTTGAGTTTATTCTGGTTAGTTTTGAGCCGTTCAAAAGTTGATTTGTGCGGGATGGCATTTCTAGAATATTGTCTAGCTTGCTCGATATTTGATTTGACTTGTTCGAGTAAGTAACATTTTTAAACTTGAATTTGAAGGTAATTATCCTTGAAAACTATGTTATCTGTGAAGGGTTGGGGTGACGCACATGCTAGGTGACAGGCGTGTGGGCATGCACCGGGATAATCATGATTCGAGTTGACTTTTAGACTATACCATACTTGTTTGTTGTTATATCTTGTTATATCCATATTCACCCTACTTGTTTGATTATCTGAGCTGTGATTCATGTTAGAAGCCATGTTTAGGCTATGTAATTATTTGGGTAAGACCTAATGAGACTGTTTCTATTATTTGAGTTATCTGATTTTAACTGTGATTATACACTCAGTCATGGTTCTTCATTTGCATATCATATCTCAGTCTCTGTTCATCAGTCATTGTTACATCGCATGTTATCATTGTTTTTCCATATGTGAAGTTGTTGGGGTGAGTGATATGAGATTGTGATCCCTTGAGACTTGAAATGTTGATGACTGAGGTGGACCTTAGAGCCGTATTGTGAGTGTTGTTGTGGATCGGGCTGCACGCCACAGCTGGCCATACTAGCTTCTTTTATTATTATTATTATTATTATTATTATTATTATTATTATTATTATTATTATTATTATTATTATTATTATTATTATTATTATTATTATTACTACTACTACTACTATTACTATTATTATTATTATTATTATTACTATTATTATTATTATTATTATTATTATTATTATTATTATTATTATTGTGAATCGGGTTGCATGCCGTAGCAAACCTTATTAGCTTTATTATTATTGTGGATCGGGTTGCTCATTGCAGCATGCTATATTGGCTTTTATTTAGCACTTGGGCAGGATCCGCCCCTCCGAAGTCTAACATATCAGCAGTGAGCGTAGGCACAATGATATACATATACGTGCTTTGGTGAGGGGCATTGATGCCAGGTACCCGTACAGTGCTGAGTGATGGTGTATGTGTGATGAAAAGGGAATTTGAGACAGACAACTTGAGTATGTTGAGACAGAGAGTACCAGGAGATATCACCATGAAATCGTTCATTTGACATGCATACTTGGCATGTAGGCATAGAGATGCATTTTCCTCATGCTAGACAGTAATGTGATATTTATGATTTGACATGTATATTTGACATGTAGGCATAGAGATGTATATTTCTCATGATAAACGGTATATGATAATTGATGACTTGACATGTAGGTATAGAGATATTTTTTTCTCATGCTAAATGGTAATATGAAAATTCTTATCTGGAGTTATGAATTGGCAATATAGTTCTTTGATAAACTCATATTTAGCTGTTTTTCAGTGGTGAGATTTGGAATTGATTGTTTTACTTGAAAAGCATGCTTACTTTTTCAAAATTGTACGAGCTGAGCATATATCTCTTGAGTTATTTACCTTTATTGTTCTCATTATATTATTACAATTTGTAATTGGCTATTGGTGTTGAACTCTGATCGTCTTCCCTGCTCGTCGCTGCTTTCAACTTGAGGTTAGATTTGTTACTTATTGAATACATGCGGTCGGTTGTACTCATACTACACTTCTGCACCTTGTGTCCAGATCTTGGAGCTGATATTGCTGTGCATGGCGGGAGCCGGCATTGAAGATGTACTTGCTCTTCAGATATAGCTGCCACTTGTCCTTGCTAGCTTTAGTTTTGATAATCTGTTTATGTATATTTTGAACAGATGATGTATTTATTTCATACCAGCTTTGCAAAAATCTAAGTCTTAGAAGCTCATGATTCGTACTACCAATCCTTGAGATTTTGTATAGAAGTTCAGATGTTTCATTTGATGAGGTCATATTTTATCTTCTTTGGAAATTGTGAAATTGTTGTTTGGCTTACCTAGCGGGTTGGGTTAGGTGCCATCACGACTAGTAGATTTTGGATCGTGACAAGCTGGTATCAGAGCTCTAGGTTCATGGGTTCTTTGAGTCATGAGCAAGTGTCTTGTAGAGTCTTGAGGATCGGTATGATAACGTCCATACTTATATTCGAGAGGCTACAAGGCATCTAGGATAAACTTCCCATCTTTCTTTCTTTATCGTGCGTCTTTGATTTAGCCTGAAGTGTATCTCTTTGAATTCCTTCCACTCACTCGTATGTTATGTAAGCGCTCGACATCAGTTGCGCACCGACGATTTGTGATTCCATGGATGAGGTGCGACATGTGTTTTTGGTGATGGGCCAGTCTGGAGGACTTGAGGCCAGGTTTGGACCGCAGCTTGGGCTCGGTAGTATTAATTGTGTAAGCATGTGCTTTTAGATTTATATGTCCGGTAGTGTCCATAGGAGTGGGATTTATGGCTCGGTGAGTGGTTGGATGGCTATATGATGAGTATGATGTGACTGGGGATGCGTTTAGATGGCTTGGATGTGACGAGAAGAGTTTGCTTGGGATGTGAAAAGGACTAGTGAGTGCTTGATTTCTGTCTTGATGTGAGGGATCTTTCGTGTTGTTCATTTGTGGGATGAAGTAGATTCTTATGTCTTATTGACGAGTTTAGACTCTGGAAGATTTAGTGATCGTATAGTGGTTATGGCCATGAAAGGGTATAGAGAGATGGCAGTTTGTGACTAAGAAGGTGGGTTATCTCCTTTGGGATGTTCTGAGGTTGTGTGATTCTTGTGATGATTATTTGGAGAGTTTCTTCCTACTGGTGGGTTACAAGTGTTGCAATTGGAGTTGGATCGCTTGGGAAAGTTGGCTTGACTACCACGAGGTGGATGCAAGCTTAGCAGATGATTTGAGGTATCTTATGATTTGTGTTACATGAGCTTATGAAGGATTCAACTGAATTATAGTACGGGATTATGGCAGTAACGGAGTAATGGCATTTTGGGTTATCGGATATTGTGCTCTATGGCTTTGAGCCAAGTAGGGGATTCTGCTATCAACAATTAGGTTGCATGGTTATGTGTACTTTAGTTTCATCCTGAACATGTTTATGGATCAATTATTACTTGAAGAGATTGGTTTTGAGGATAACTTGAGCAAGGAAATTTCTGGGTGCATGATGCATTACGCTCTATGGATATATGGAGATCTTGGAATGGTTTAGGTTTGTTATTCATGATGGATGTAATGTGTTAATAAAAAGGGAGTCACTCGGTTGCACTGAGGTGAAGTTACTTCTTTAGGTGTTGGTGTGCTAATGTAGCACATGTCGTTCGGCTCGTTTGGGCGATACATTCGAGATTAGAATAGGGTGGATGACTCTCGAGAAGGCTCTAATGAGTTTAAGATTCATATGTGGTATTTGAGAAATTTTCAAATTTGTAAAAGGCTAAGATCTGAAATTTGCAATGGATGTTGTCGAGAATCGCGATAGTTCTGTATCATTGTAAATTCTAAATTTCAATATTAGAGAGGTTAAGGAAACAACTTTAGATTCACATAAGGTCCCATCAGAGTGGATATCTCGGATGTGGCATTTCTTGGTGCTTAAGAGGGAACACAATGGCTTATGGGCCTCAGGAAGATGTGGTTTCATGCTAGGATCTCTTGTGGTAAGCGTTAGATTAAGGGTCGTAGTGTACTGGCAAGGAGAAGTGTTAACTTGAAGGCAATTCAGAGGGAACTTAGAGAAATAGGACAACTTGGTAGTAGGTTGGATCAACATGATAATGTATATGATCAGTTCTTTTGGTTCTTTTGATGTGGCGAGGCTTTGTAGGTGTGATGTGGCAATGCTCTTGGGTTTAGCGATTGGTGTAACTTGGTTGAGTTAGAGAAATTCGGTTATGATGGCTTGGTTATGTGCATATGGTTTTGGAAAGTTCTTGGTGGTATTGACCATGACTTTGGATGGATACTTTTTACAAGCGTAGGTGGTTTATTCTGCGTTGTGATTTTCTCTTAGATGGGTCAAGTGGAAGATTTCGGGTTGATTGAGTATGTATTCTGCTTGCGACTCAGAGTTGATAATGAGATTCTCATGTTTTCATATGATGGCATGCGACGTGTGGGATTGATATTTGTATGTGCAAGTTTGCGGTTCAGTTACGAAGAAAAGGTCCTGAGTTCTAGATAGTATGGACGGTCTCTGATATTTAGAAGAATGCTGGCACTATTTTATTATCATCTGAGAAGAGTTTGTATTTCAAAAAGGCGCATTGTTGTCACGCCCCGCCCGGCGGGCCCGTGACACGGGCACCGAACCCTGCTTGTAGAGTACCGGCGAACCCTTTGCCACCGTTAACTTATTTACTTTCTTTTTTTACTTGATTCAAACAAAAGATCATTAAACTGAACCGTCACCGGAGACGCACTCCGTACACATACATATACATATACAAATCCGTGGAAGCGTATTAACATACTGTAGACATAAGGTTTACAAATATACATACCCAACAACTGTCCACATACGACTGACATTTGTCTAATGAGCCTCTATGAGAATAAACACCAAACATCTTACGTCGGAACAGGGCCCCAACACGCCTGAAATAGCTACACAAAATGCATACCCGATTATAGCAAGTCCGAAAGATGAATCTTGCTATGCCTGCTGAACTGGTGACCTACTGTGGTGGGGGAGCTCCGTCTGCCAGTCTATTAGGACCTGCAGCACAATATGCAGCGTCCACAAAATAAAGGACGTCAGTACGGAAAATGTACTGAGTATGTAAGACGGAAACACAATATAAGAGCAGTAATATAGGCATCAGAATAGAAACAGACAACTCATAACGACGGAATTGCCTCTGAGGGCAGCTAACCACAACATTATCGTTATAACACCCATTTCCATCATTACAGAGATATATTTTCTCCCTTACAAGGCTTGCTAGTTTCATATACATTTGGTGTTAACGGTCACATTACTTAATCGTTACTTTAGACCCAATACCTGTGCCGCTGCGGGCTTGCCATTTTCATATTCATTAATTGTTACCGTAACCGTTTACATAACCGTTACCTCATACAATCACACACATGCCTCTATGGGGCTCATAATCATACCCGGCCATTTCTAGGCTCGATCACAACTACCCGGCCATTATTAGGCTCGGTCATCATAACATATGCCTCTGTGGGCTCGTACCCGGCCATGCTAGGCTCGAGGCACCCTCCGCCGCCGTTACAATGGGAATGCATCTGCCCTAATGGAAATGAGAGGCCTTATCTCTTCACTTGCTGCTTTCTTTGCTGCTTTCAGGGTATTTGGAAATAGATTTATTTTTGGTAACCTCAACTCCATTAACAACTACTTATGAATCCTTTTTCGGTTTACACCCATTATCTCAAGTTTTGGATCGAACTAATCCATTGATTCAATACGGTCCGGATTGCTAGCTCCCGTTCATAGTTTTGCTACAGATGATACACGAGGTTTCAACCTTTCCGTATCTCTCTTTGTACTCTTTCCTTTCTGTCTTTTCAATTCTTTTCTTTCTTTAGTTTCTTTCTTAAGTAGCTTATTAGCTTGAAAGCTTTCCTTGCCTTTAAGGCTTTACCGGAATATGCTGAAAAGTGATCGGT
>MCJB01048357.1:81702-109615 GCA_002018475.1 Nicotiana obtusifolia | reverse complement strand
CCTCCCTCCTTAGTCTGTGTAAGGTACGTTCAATCTCTGGATCAAAGGGAAGCAGGTTGTTTGCACTTCTACTTCTCCGCATTCAACAGAAAAGCCTGTGTCAAAGCAAACAACGTGAGCCGATTAATAAAACTTGAATAAATAAAAAAATAAAAGCTGTAATTTGTAAAGTAGTAGAATTTTTAAGTCCCCGGCAACGGCGCCAAAAACTTGTTGCTCCCTTACGCACACGCAAGTATACGTGATCGACAAGTAATATAGGACAATGAGTCCGGATTATCGTACCCAAGTGACTTAAGTTACTACTTTATAACAACTAATATCGTTAATTAATCAAGCAAAGATCAAGTTTAGTATATAGTTTATTCTAAATTGTAATTCTAATTTAAATCTAGGATTTGCAAAGAACAAATATGTATTTTGTAATCAATAAAACAAAGATTCCAGGGTTGTGATTTTACTTCCAATCCTATTGCGTTCTAATTAACTTATCGTTCATTAGTTAATGTAAGATTGCTAATTAATCGATAATGATACTCATAGCCTTCTTCCGAAGTACTATTCGCCTATTCCTAACAAGATTAATGCCTATATTCCTATGGAATTAATCTAGCAAGAATGCATGAAGAACACGATTATCTAATTAAGCATGGTGATTAAGTATATTCCTATCCTAACCACGAATCCGCTCTTTTTAAAAAAGTTAAGAACATGCTTTCTTCAATCGTTATTCTAATCTAGACTTAGTTTTTTCAAACATCGCATAGATAATTAATAGAACTTAATTGGTGGCCAAAACAATTAAGTAATTTAGCATAGAATTGAAGAAACAATCTTATCCACATTAACTATTAAAACGAATTCATCAAGTTAGAGACACAATATTCATGGCTAATCACAACCCCAGAACAAGGGATGATTAGCCACTCATGTTCAACAAAACCAAACAACTAAGTAAGAAAAACTAAAATAAAGATACTAGTGTGGATTGATGAACTGAGAAATTGTTGTTGTTGATGTTCCTAGGCTTCCTTTTGCTCCAAAATCACGTTTCTTCCCCCTTAGATAGGTTTAGGGGTGTTTATATAGGAGTTAGGAAGGGTTGGGGTCGATTTGATGGTCTTCTAGGCAAAGTAGGAAACAATCCCGAAGTCAGTCCCCTGGCCAGCGCCCAGCGCCCCCCAGAGGACTGAAGGCAGTAAGCTTCTTCAACTCTCTGGTTCCAGCGCCACAGGCAGAGCTGGGCGCTGGCCTGTGGGCTGGGTTCCTCCCTTGTCCGTTTCTTCTTGTTTTAGCTCGTTTCTTCTCCGGTTTCGTCCCCGATTGCTTTTAACTCATTCCTACACATAAAAACATATTATATTAACATGAATTAATGTGATTAACATACAAATCCAAACAAACAAGAGCTAAATATGAGATAATTTATACATCATTTAATATCTTTTCTACCAATTATCAACTTTTGTAAGGAACATGAAATATATAGATATGTACAACTTTTATCATCAATTTTCTTTATTTCTTTATCTAAAGTAAAGGAAATATTCTGCACAAAAAACTGTATTTCATTTTTTTACGCTAAATCTAATAGTTTTATCATCACTTTATCATTGCTTTCATTTTTGCTCTCGAAAAGATCGAGTCCGGAGCCAGGCTAGTTATCTTCTTTAATTTCAGTCGTTAATCTTATTTTTTTTGTTTTATTCCTTTATTAGTTTTGGATCAAATCGATTCGCTTGTCTATAAACTACGTCACAAATTCAATTGTATCGCTTTACGGCTAAACAGTATCACTACAATACCGATGTGAACTCAAGTCTCATATCTTATAATTGATCAATATATATATATACAAAATTTTAAGATTTCAAAGATTCACACATTAATTCCTTGGACTCCAGCTACCACCCCCAACTTGTGTATATAGATCGGCTACGCTACGGCCACGCATCAACCTTGTTGTGTATATTTGCGGCCATGGTGAAGCCACAGTCAAAGGTAAGACTCAGCTTCTATGAAGTTAGCAAAGCATGCAATTAGTGGTGGTATAATGAATAAAAGAATAGTTATCAATTCATATTATCCATTAAAAATAATTAGATAATAAATTTTTTAAAAATAAATTAAATATGAATAAGATTCATATTATTCACTTAAAAAATAGATAACCAATATGTTAACTTTTACATTTGTAAAGTTTCAAATTGGAGATTTTCAAGTGATGGAGACTAGAAATTCTTCAAAAAATGATCATATATATTCAAGAAGCCAGGAATGATCTGCCGGTTAACTCATTTTCTATCAGTATTAAATATGAATCGAATCAAATATTTTATTCGTTTTTACATATCTACTTTCAATCCGCTCGTATCCGATCCGATCCACCTGTTTGTTATCCCTACATGCAACGATGAGTATTTATTCTGAATGGTATATAGATACTGGTACACAGTATTTACATCAAACTATGTAAGGAATATACATCATTTCATCATGACTAAGTAAAAAAATGAGCATAAAAAATATTTGTCATGTATTAATTAATTTGGTGTAAATATTGTGTGGATAAATATTTACCCAATTGAATATACATCAGTTACATAATGTCATGAAACCTGTCACTAGCACTAGAGGCGGAGTATAAGTTTATATATAAAAAATCATTAAAATTGTAACAAATAGTAGATATAAACTTATAACTTTAAAAATATAATGAATTTAATATTAAAAAATTTATTCATAAAATTTAAATTATGAATCCGGATGGACCACCATAATTATTGCAAGTTGCAACATTCGAAGTTTTGAGCGGTTGAATCGACAAAAATGTTGGCAAACTGAAGACTCTGTGTATTTAACCACCCACTCTCCCCCCAAAAGAAAAATAAAGAAAATAAACATAACTGAGATAGCCAATTGAAGAAAAGGAACAAAAAAGAAAAACAGAGGCTAAAAATAGCCAGTTGCTGACTGTTCCTTCCTAGATGATTATGGGCGAAAACAGGAAATAAGGGTTGACAAATCCAGCACAATTGTGGACTTGTCCCGTTCACTCTAATCTCTGACTTCTGACTCTTCAAGTACTCATTTTTGAATTGCTTTGTAAAAAATAAATTGTTTTGACAAATCAAAAGATAATCATATTAAAATTTCATACTGAAATTTTAAACATTAGAAAAAGAGTACTCTGAAAGAGGATAACTTTCCCCAATATTTAAAATACAAGAATTTGTGGTTACGTACTGTAACTGAGTATTTTATTCTCTTGAATTTTCTATCGAGTTATTCCACCGTCAAATATCAATGGTCTTCGTCTTCTTTTGATTTTTCTAAGTCTCGACCAAAGAGTACTGTTTACGTATTTGGCTAAGCCTCTAACTTTTCCTCAACTGTTAATAGAGTATTCAAACTCGTAACACAGTAATTCTGTATGTTTATTTTTAAGACAAACATTCATTTTAAGTATTTCTAGCCAATAGATACCAAAGATGAAACTTACATATATAAAGATAGGAAGAATATTATGTATGGCTCTAAAATTTTCAGTTATGTTGTTGAAAAATTGCAACCCAACAAATATTGAACTGCTTTTTTTATATAGGATGTTCCCGAAGGAACAACAAATATCATTTGATCTAAAATTAAACTAACATTATCGCCCAGGCTTATAGTTTAGTACCATCAACAGAAGTTTTGCCTACAATAAGTGTTTGTTCAATTCTCATCATTCCGTTTTCCCTTTCTCATCTCTATCCTTTAATAAAATGGAAAATATTTATTTAAAGACAGGAACATTTATTGATATTGTCTAAAAGTTCTGTTGGAAAAGAAATCTAAAATCCAAAAAATTAAATATAACATACCGTGATCCAATGACAGTAATCAGGTATCTCAAAAAAAACAAAAGAAAACTTTAAAAGTTCAAGTCAACTTGCATACACACAAAGAAAGTACGTAACAAATGGCAAAAGCCATGTGGGAGGAAAAAACGGTAAACAAAAGGAGGAAAGGAGTGGGAAACAAGAACAAAAAATTTAATTTTAAATTTAATAAGAGAAGCATCAGAGAGTTTTCCCTCAGTCTATTTATCAAAACATTTATTCAACGTTTACTCCTATGTATTTTTGTTCAACACCATAAATCTTTGAAAAGTAAACAATATAATCTTAGTCTTCATATTTATCCACTCATCTCTGAGTTATTGTACTTTTCTCTATAAATACTCTTCACATCCTTTCTTCTACTTCACAACACTTCTCTCTCTTTAACTCAAAAAGTAAAGGATTTAGAGAACATCTATTTCAGTTCTAAAAGGAGAGATGGAGTTTTTAAGAAACTCTTCTCTTTTGGCTTTGCAAGTTCTTTTGTTGTGTTTCTTTGTATTTGTTTCAAACAATGGTGGTGTCGATGCTTCTCACAAAGTTTATATGCACTTGCAATCTACTAGCTCTGCTAATGTTAAAAATGTCCACAGAACTGGTTACCATTTTCAACCACCTAAAAACTGGATTAACGGTACGTTTCATGTCTCTGTCTTTGTCTGGATTTTTGATTTAGACGTGGTGAGTTCTGAATTAAAATGTTGAAGTTGCGGTTTCTTCTTGGCTTTGAAAGTGTCTACATAAGTATATTTATGGTTTTTGATGTTCTTATGAATTGTTGTTGTTCTCATGCAATTTTGGCCAATGGTGTAATAATTAAATTCATTGCATTCTAATCAATGAGATGAGACTTTTGAAGGAAAAAAAATTGTTTTCGGCAAAGAGAAGTAATTAATGTTTTTTTCTCTTTCAGCTAAATCTTAGGTTTTCACATCTCTGAATAACTTGCAGATTTTGTTTATTCAATAATTATTGCCTGATTGTTTGTCATCTTGTTGACTGGAAATGTTGAGTTATTTTA
This sequence comes from Nicotiana obtusifolia, assembly GCA_002018475.1. Lineage (NCBI taxonomy): Eukaryota > Viridiplantae > Streptophyta > Magnoliopsida > Solanales > Solanaceae > Nicotiana > Nicotiana obtusifolia. Next base: position 104,710 of record MCJB01048357.1, on the reverse strand, counting down.
ATTTGTTATAATACTCTGACAGCTTTTGAGTTAATGAAACTACATGTTGCCATGACGAGTAGAGCCACTTATTAATAATTGGTAATTAATAAATGTTGCCGTTCTATAGATGCATTCAAGAAGTGAAGATATGAAAATATTTTGTTATCTTACAGCAACTCATGAGTCAAACTTAGAACCAGCCTGTCTTTTTCTACTTATATAAATCATTGTTCTTTGTTTGAAATTCGACTCTACTATAATAAGCGCGAATTTAAAATTTTATAGTCATAACTCTAGTATCTTTTACGTAAAATTGGTACCAATAAAAGAAGAGTTCTGCACAGCTAGCTATTTAAACTTGACTGTAAAACTGTCATTTCATCTAGCATTTATCTACGATTAGGTAGGGGCAAAGCTTGGAGGCCGAAGGGCGAACCCCTTCATCCAAGAATTACAGAATTTTTTATGTACATATATTAGATGTTGAATTTCTTAACTTCGTTTTGTATATAATTCTTTTACTTTTTGAATTTTTTTGGTAAAAATCCTGCGGTTAAGTTATCAGAATATAGAATTAGTTGGGCTAAAACGGTCCAAAAATATTTTTAACATGATGTGATATTATTCGCTTTGAACAAACTCACACGATTTTCTTTAAAAGATCTCTCACCATTAAAAGTATTCAACTCCTTATAATTAAGTTTTTTTTTCTATACTTTTCGCGTGAAACTTTATCACACATTGACGGAACTATTGTCAGGATGCTTATCCCGGAAAACAAATAACGATGCATGAATTGTAATTTGTGGACAAAATTACTTCTCGTACTTGACTTTTCGAAAAGCAAAGAAAAGTGGTATGTGCATTGAATACACAAGATGTAATCTATGCCTTTTTTTCCCAAATCACCAATAGATTAATTCCTTCATTTAATATTTTGAACACTATATGGTTTCACATGTGATCTTAGTCTCAAAGTGGAAGATTTGACCTTGAACCTGTTGCAATAAATGGCAAACCAATCCCCTTAGCTTCTCGTTTTTTTGGATAAATAAAGTGTAGGTAACATTATTCTAAGCTGATCAAGTAGGCTTGATGCATGATATTTTGTTTACATTGAGCAGTAATATCAGTAAAGATTTATAGAGTAAATGATTTAGTCAACTCGACTTCCCCCAACCCCAGGTCGCAATGGTGTGTGGTTGTGGAGGGGTGGGGGTGGGGGGTTGGTGGCCGATTAATCTGACCCAAATGACAAATGGATCATATAATATAATACAAGACATGTGAATGTGAAGTGATATAGAAGCCAAAATGCCCTAAAGTACGTGAAATATAGAGCCAAAACATGTGACGTAAAGCTAAAAAGGAAGTTTTAACCAAAAATGTTCGAAGTTCAGATTTTGTTTGTTCTCTTGACAATCCATGTATCTATCTCACTATCTGTAACATGTAGAATTCTCTCTTCTTCTTTTTCTTTGCTGAAGTAACACGTAAAATTCCACACAAAGAATAATAATAATAATAATAATAATAATAATAATAATAATAATAATAATAATAATAATAATAATAATAATAATCCTTGTTGTTACAATCAGAAAGAGAGAAAGTAAAGAACCAGAAAACGACCCATATTTAATTTTCTTTCTCTGTGAGGAATAAAGAAAAATCCAAATGACTTTGGACAACAATGGCAACTTGTAAGGAAGTCTTCGAGCACGTCGGTTATCAAACTTCTGGTCATCTTTTGTGTTCATTTAATATTTTTCTTTGATTGTTGTATCTTTGACTTTTTTTTTAAAACATATCGAACATGTTGCTTTATTATAATTCAGTTACTTCAAAATAATAAAATATTTCATTATTTCTGAGAGGTTGCCCATGGTGAGGCTGAGGAGGAATAGAGGTAGGTCTAAGAAGTATTGAAAAAAGATGATTAGGTATGACATGACCTTAATAGGAGGGTGTGGAGGTTGAGAATTAGGGTAGAAGACTAGTAAGTAGGCATGCGATTCTTATTTTCAGGCCGGTAGCATTAATATTAGTCTCGTATTTTCGTATCTTCTTACACACCGATTTCTTTTATTACATATTATTTCTTTCGCTTCGATTATACTATCATCTATTCTTATTATCGTTACGACTTGTTCTTTCTGCTTTTTTATTTTATATTTTTTTCTTGAGCGGAGAGTTTATCAAAAAGAGTCTACATATCTTTACAAAGGCAGGAGTAATGTTTGCATATACCTACCCTCCCCAAACCCTATTTTATAAGATTATACTGAGTCTATTGTTCTTCGTCATTTCTTGGATCCACTGTAAAATTTTTCTTCTTTTTAACATTCTTGGACAAGGGGTTGAGGTGCCTTTTGGTTTCGTAGCTAAGGAATATTTGCAATTTAAAGTTATGGGGCTTGCATGAGTTGGTTCCCTTCAGAAACTCACAAAAAATAGGATAAGAGTTAGTTCTATGTTGAACTAGAAAAAGACCACTAATCCTTTTGCAATTCCTAGAGTTCTGTATTTTCACCTTTCATTTACTCCATTAACTAGTTATTGGGGTCTGCATTTGCTCAGTGACAGTGAAAGCTCTTCCATCAAAACTTCAAAATATGTGCATTCTTCATCTAGATACTTAATTAACTGGATGATAATTTCTCTGTTTATGCTCCCTTTAGGTTTCACAGTTTTTTTTTTAATATCCTACAATTAAGGTGTGGTCTCTTGCTATATATGTGTCTCGAATGCATTTTTAATTGTATTTTTCTAATCAATCTCGATGTTTTCCATTTTTTTCATGGTTTCTTGGATGCTTCAAACAAACAACAGATCCAAATGGTGAGTCAGAAATTTTCTTTTGTACTATAGCTTTTTTCCTAATACAAGCCATAATGAAATTTCATTTACTCATTACCTTCTTCTCTGTTACTTTTGTTCTCAACAGGCCCAATGTATTACAATGGAGTGTACCATCTATTCTACCAATACAACCCAAAGGGAGCAGTTTGGGGCAACATAGTTTGGGCCCATTCAGTCTCAACAGATTTGATCAATTGGATACCACTTGAGCCTGCTATTTACCCTTCCAAAGTATTTGACAAGTTTGGCACATGGTCAGGTTCAGCTACAATTTTGCCAGGCAACAAGCCCATTATCCTCTACACTGGAATTGTAGATGCTAACAGGACACAAGTCCAAAACTACGCGATCCCCGCTAACTTGTCTGATCCATATCTCCGTAAATGGATCAAGCCCGATAACAATCCGTTGATCGTTGCTCACACGAGCATCAACAAGACTCAATTTCGCGACCCAACGACAGCTTGGATGGGCCGAGATGGTCATTGGAGAATCTTGGTTGGGAGTGTGAGGAATCATAGAGGAAAGGCAATATTGTACAGAAGTAAGGACTTCATGAACTGGACAAAAGCCAAACATCCACTTCATACAGCTACCAAAACTGGAAATTGGGAATGCCCTGATTTTTTCCCAGTGTCATTAAAGCATACAAATGGTTTGGACACCTCATACAATGGTGAATACATTAAGCATGTTCTTAAGGTTAGTCTTGATGTTACGAGGTTTGAGTACTACACAGTCGGTACCTATGACACTAAAAAAGATAGGTACATTCCGGATAACACTTCTGTTGATGGTTGGAAGGGATTGAGACTTGACTATGGTAATTATTACGCGTCCAAGTCATTCTACGACCCTAGCAAGAATCGACGAATTATGTTAGGTTGGGCTAATGAATCAGATACTGTTGATGACGATGTCAGGAAAGGATGGGCCGGAGTTCACCCTATCCCTCGCAAACTATGGCTTGATCCAAGTGGAAAGCAATTGGTTCAATGGCCTGTTGAAGAATTAGAAACTCTAAGAAAAGAAAAGGTCCAACTAAGTAATCACAAGTTAAACAAAGCAGAAAAGATTGAAATCAAAGGAATCACAGTTGCACAGGTTTGGACTTCATCTTTTTTCATTTTTATACTTATATTTGAGACAAGAAAGACAAACTAAGTCTGACTCAGAGCATTCATGAAAATTGCAGGCTGATGTTGAAGTGACTTTCTCGTTTGCAAGTTTGGACAAGGCAGAGTCATTTGATCCTAGTTGGGCTGATCTTTACGCGCAAGATGTATGCGCCATTAAGGGTTCAACGGTCCAAGGTGGACTCGGGCCATTTGGACTCATAACTTTGGCTTCTAAAAACTTGGAAGAATACACACCTGTTTTCTTCAGAGTTTTTAAAGCTCAAGACAAATACAAGGTTCTTATGTGCTCTGATGCCTCAAGGTTTGTTCTTTACATTCTTAACACCCTGAATCCACACAAAAAAATCCACTTCATTAATAAATATGAACATCTTTCTGTTTTCTTGTTCTCTCATCTTTTCTAAGCCGGGTGTCTATTGAAAAGTGAAAACAGCCTCTCTGCCTTCACTAGACAGGGTTAAGGTCTGCGTACACACTACTTTCCCTAAACTGTGAAAATATACTATGTTGTTGTTGTTCATTGCAGGCCCACTATTAACTGAGTTGCAACTTTTGACATAATTCACTGTTAAGACTTGTTTTTACATCTCTAGCAATAGGCTAAATGGCTATTTAACTTCATTTGATTGATTTGTTTGTTAAATTATATTTGTTGGTATCACCAGGTCAACCCTTAAGAATGAAACAACTATGTACAAACCGTCGTTTGCTGGCTATGTGGATGTAGATTTAGCAGATAAGAAGTTGTCTCTTAGGAGTTTGGTAAGATCTCTTTCTTTCTTCAAAAGAATCTTGAATTCTCTCTTATTCTTTGTTAATTTTACATGGTTATATATTTTTTGTGTGTTGACAATTTAGTTATATTTGCAGATTGATAACTCAGTAGTGGAAAGTTTTGGTGCTGGAGGAAAAACATGTATTACATCAAGAGTTTATCCAACATTAGCAATCTTTGATAAGGCACATTTATTTGCCTTCAACAATGGCACAGAAGCAATCACAATTGAGACCCTAAATGCCTGGAGCATGGCCAATGCTAAGCTGCACTAAAACATTGGGTGAACAGAACAAAGGAAAAAAGAAAATAATTATGATTTTACATTTATGTTCTGTCTCAAAGACAGTCTATAGATTTTTAACTTGGAGTTATTCATGAATGATGCATTTTTTTAATATTAACATGGTGCCAGATTTCTGTTAATTTGCCTAATCCGATCTCAAATATATTGATCAATGCCTTCGCATTTGAAAAATGGAATGAACGTTCCCATTGCAAATCCGTGGCGTAGCTAGGTACACTATGTCAAGGGTGGTCAAGCGAACACCCTTCGCTCCGAAAAATTATGTAGTGTATACAGATCAAATATTACTCCTACTTTATATGGTTATATATTAGTACATTTTAAACACTCTTAATATAGTTGAGTGAAACCGTCCAAGGGTCCAGGTTCTTCAAAGTGAGATATTGTTCACAGGTTCAATTCCCTATCTAAATATTTGGCCATTTTGTTTGCCATAACTAAACGGAAATTCCTGACTATGCCACTGAATGCAATCCGGTACATCAAGAAAGATAAACTACAAGCGATCCATGTAACAACCTTATACTGGGTATTCATGGTAAACTTTAAAGCTTATTGAAGATAAGCTTTTACTTAAGTTAGGGGTAAAGACAACAATACAACAATTAATTCAAACAATCCTCTTTAGTTACTTGCGAGCCTAAAAATGTTTCTTGTTGAATTTCAACAAACAGAAGAAAACTAGTTCAACACTTTGGTTTCCAAGCTTGGTAACAAGCTTTCTATATCTTTTTGCATCTTCTTTAATCTGGTGTTGAAGAATCTTTTTCAAAGAAAGACCTCTCCACTTGTTTCAACAATGACTGAACCCTTCTTTGTCTCAAGTCTTACAAAACCTTGTGGGTATTTTCTGCACATTGTTATAATGCCAACATAACATTGGAAGGCATAGCATTAATTAAACAGTACATCACCACCATTCTCTGGAAAATTAAATGCTGTAGCTTTGCTTGCTTAAGAGGGCAGAATACTTACTGATTCTTTCAACTAAGCAATTCTTATTTCTTAAGCTGGCTCTTCTCCGTTGTTCTGGCTAACCTCAACTATTTTTGGTAATGCTCGAAAGTTAAACAAAGATATATTAAGGAGAGAAGAAATTTAAGCACCAAACTTTGAGAGGATAACTCCTGCGAATGGCTAGGTCTATTGTTTCGATTGCAGAGGCTTCTGTCAATGTACATCACATTATAATCGACAAATAAGGTCGTTTCGTCGAGATATACATATCCAACTGTAATAAAAACTAACGCAATGGGTTATAAACTACGTACGTATTTTGTTAAATGAATAAATATCCATAGCTGTAAACCACAATTTTGGAAATAACTACTACCATTGATACATCGTATGTAGCGGAGATGGGTATGCTGAGATAGATGTGTGGGCGTATTAAGAAAGATAAGATCAGGAATGAAGCAAATATCCAAATACCCCGGTGAGGAGGCGTAAGAGGTTAGTCATGAAGGGTCTGAGGCGGGATAGAGGCAAGCCTAAAAAATATTACGGAGAGGTGATAAGGCAAGATGCACATCTTCAGCTTACCGAGAACATTACTCTTGATAGGAAGGTATGGAGATCGAGAATTATGATAAAAAACTAGTAGGTAGTCGCGAGAGTATCCTTTTCTCGTGGGATTAATGGTATTCTCATATTCCTATATACCTAAACCTGCATTATTCCGGTGTTTTTTTTTGCTTCAGTTTTCTTGTTATACTGTTGTTGTTGGTAATGCACGTTACAAAAATAGCCTCCCTATCTTCACATGGTAGGAGTAAGATCTGCATACGCACTACCCTCCCCAAACCCCATTTGTGAGATTATACTAAGTCTGTTATTACTGCGTTATTACATCGTACACCACCTTAACTATAAATGAGCTACTGATTTCTTTGCTAAAACTATTAAGCTACTTTCACAGCCAATATTATTTGTCCTACTCATTTGGAAAGTCTTCAAATTGCCCTCAGTGCATAAAGAAAAGTTACTCAATTTGATCAATTCTACAAAAAAGCTAATAGTTCAAACAGCCATCAAAGTATTAGTTCTCTAACTGTCAAACAGCTAAAAGCAATGTGCATCCAGAGGATATTGATTTAAAAGTAGAGGTATTAGATTATTCCCACTCAGTTTCAGCTGTTCCAACTCTAATATTTTTACGTCTTAGTACTTTTAAACTCATCAACTTGTTTGGATTGCTGTTTACTATAATGTTGTTAGAAATGTGTCTATAAAACACAATGTTAATAAGGAAGAAGCAACAAAAATTCAATCATCAAAAAACAAAGACAACTTACGAATCCAACTCAACGAAATACTTGCTACCTCACACACTTGCAAAATTCCAACTGATCATAAGTCAAAATGACCTTGTACTGAGGCTACAAAATGTTTAAATCTAAGATGTAAAAAGACAATCAAAGATGCAACCCTTGACCAAAATATTCTGCCATGCAGCAAGTATGGTGCTGAGAAGAATTCACAGCCTCCTTCCCCTTCTACCACCCTTTCTGCGAGTGCTGTCTGTGGGAATAGGAGTAACATCCTCTGACAAAATAAAGCAAAACATACTTTCAGCAGGGTTTCAAATTTATGATGCTAAACTAAAGACTATAAAAGATTAGAGCAGGTAGTCAGTACAATAGAATTCTGAAGCAATTAAGCCCGGCAGATGATACTGAACTACTCAACAATTACAGAAGTCATTTACCTATGCGTCCAATTTTCATTCCAGATCGAGCAAGGGCTCGTAGAGCAGACTGGGCACCAGGACCAGGAGTCTTAGTTTTGTTACCTCCTGTAGCCCGAAGCTTAATGTGAAGAGCATTAATTCCAAGCTCCTGTTAATTCACAAAAGCGAGTTGCAAATTAGCTTGACTTTCAAGCTATTAAAATACACCTCAAGGAACAACAAAAGGCAGCTAGAAAAGACATTAAAACCTTCATGCGCAATCTAATGTGAAATATTTTCAATCAAACAATTAGACTTTCACTCTACTTCCAGATTCAACTTTGAATTGCTTTGGTTATTCAGACAACTGACTCATGCTTGGACATGGTCGACACACAACATTATTAATAACAAGGAGTATTACATAAATCAAGACCAAGTACAACCTTCAAATCAGCAAATATTACATTTTTCATCAGCAAGAGATGTTTAAAAAAAGCTAAAACATAAAGGAACAGAGCACAGGTAAGCTAAGCATCTATGGACAAAGGTACTGAACATTCATTATTACATTAATGATTTTAATGAGAAACATCCACGATTTAAATAGACCCGTCAAAAACCTGAAAGCTTGAACGCAATATGCCCACAAGTAAACACACATTTGATCAAGCACACAATCTTACAAAGCCTAAGCTAAAGCTTAAATTTTTTTACAGTTCATAACACCTCTTGAAACAACTTCGATCTGTTGTAATCCTCAAAAAGTAATGGGATCCAAAACATGGTCCTTTTTATATCTTCTAGTGGCTTAAAAAGTGGCATGTATATCTTGAATTAATATATCATAAAAATGATGAAGGGAAAAAACCTGTGAAAACAAGCTGATCAATATGCCTTACCTTGCATCGTTGAGAAACATCTTGTGCTGCAAGCATAGCAGCATAAGGAGAAGATTCATCTCTGTCAGCCTTCACCTTCATACCACCTGTAAAGTAGAACAAGCCCAAGTGAAAAAGACAGATCCTCCAAACTGGTTTCCCAATTAAGGAAGATAATAATACCAAATAAACAGATAAGATGAGATAAAATGTGTTTTCCAATTTCATTCAGAAATTTAAAAAATCTCATGCATTTTATAAACTAAATTCAAAATAGGTTTTAGTTATGTTAACACTTATATTTTATGCCCTATGCTTTCCTAGGAGTTGTTTAGCCTTTCAGAGATTTATATGTCTATAGAAGATATAACGAATTATTATGTATAATATTGGTATGAGATGAGTTTAAATGGAGAAACATGGTCAATGAGCGTGCACGTAGACGTAGACTCAACTTGTTTAGGACTGAGGTGTAGAAGTTGTTGTAAACTTGTACTACAAAGTCATACACTTTCTACAAGAAAATTTAAAAACAGGAAACCTACAATCTGCACTGTGGGGTTATAAAATCCTTTTTTTGGCTGATGAAATTAAGTTTTTCATTAAGCCAATAACGATGAAATCCAGAACAAAAGACTACACAAATGTAACTACTCCCACATTACAGAGTACATACCAGTAATGCGGACCATTGTTTCCCGTCCAGACAAATCAGTCACATGCTGCAATTAACATACAAGCTCAAATTCAATCCTTTAGCTTCTTCTACAAAACAACAAGTACCATGGAAGAAAACATCAAGAACTTACGATGAAAGTGTCGTTGAAAGAGGCAAAAATGTGGGCAACACCAAAGACCAATTCACCCTCCCTGGTAGCTGGTCCTAGGGTTACAGTCTCTTCCTTGGGCTCCCTGGTCCTTCTCTTAGACTATAAATCCAATACAATCAATCAACATAAACTTGACCGAATTACTTTTAAAAAATAATAATAATAAAACAACCTTAAATCTATAAAATGTTTAAGAACCATCTATTATCAAACTTAAAACCATCAGCATATATTTACTTTGCTAAAACATTATTAAGAATCTAAATTCTCGGATACAAATCTAGCTGAATAATAGTAACATTTCCAGTACATTTGCAGAAGCACTAGCAAATAAACTCCATTATCCATATTAATCAACATCGTACGAGTTTAATTCGGTGAATTACACAGTAATTAAATAGAAATTAAGAGAATACCATGGCTTCGGTTGATTTGCTGATGAGACGGCTGAGCTGCTACTGAAGCTTGAAAAACCCTAGCTGTGGAGGTGGTGCGAGTAGCTGAGGAAGAGTGTTTATACATCTGCCTTTGTTTATATATTTAGGGTTTTGATGAAATTTGACAATATCATAAAGGTCCCTCTTCTTTATTTTGGATCGTAAATGCCCCTAATCTTTTGATGGAGTGCTGGATGGACCATCTTGTTAATTACTCCTATGTCACAATTGGTAAAAATATTCTTTTTGTCCTATTTTATTTTATGTTTTAAATTTTAAATAAAAATAATAACTTAATTAAAGCCTTTAAGAAATAAAAATAAAAACTTACCAACTTAAAATCTCTAAGAATGAATCAACCGACTGGTTTGCTTTGTAAGGCTCCAAATGCTACTCGGCTTTATCATGGCTTTCTTTTAATTATAATCACTTGTTTAAAAATTATGGAATTGCTCACCAGCTTCTTAATATTTCAGAATTAGTTTAGCCCTAATACATGGCCTTAAATGACAAAAGATAAAGCTAGAATACTTTTTCGTAAGAATGCTATTGAAGATAGCAATTTCTTGAGAAAAAAAATATCAATTTACAATAAGGATCAAAAGGGATTGCTCACAATACAGATTAAAATAAGATTCAGTAACAGAAATATTATTTAGCAGGGGATGTAATCCAATACCATTTAGCAAAAAACATTTCTTACATATGCGAGTGCAAATAAAACTACATATTTTTAAATAATAATGTATGTCAAATTATAAAAATCGCTTAAATAATAAATATCATCTTAGGAGGGTAAATTCTTAAAATGTCAAACACATAGACAATTCCTTAAAGTTGGTTACAGATTTTATTTAGACATCTCAATTAATACCAGTACATACTACATACTCGTAGAAGTGTGTCTATAGAACTCCTTAGACACAATCTCTTTTCAAAATAAAGAGCGTGACTACCAAACGCTCCACAGAACTAATCTGTAAAATAACGAACAAAAAATAAAATTAAATTAAAATTAGAAAGACAAAAGGCTTTTATAAAAACTTTTGCTATAATCCCTTCCACCTCCCTTTCTTTCATCTTCTTTCTTTTTCTTGTCTTCTTTTTTCATCTTCTATGATCTATCTTCCGGTGTGTATTGGTTTTTCACCAAAAGCACCTCTCCAAAAATACGATTCATTTTAATATCTCACTTTTCATTTTTCACTTAAGGTATTGTTCCACGAGTATCGTAAAACTTGTTATGGCATAGGAAAGGTAAGATATTTTGCTTTTACAAACGAAACTAAAAACAAGATCAAAAGTAAAATTTAAAAAAAAAAAATGTCCGATGATCAATCACCAAAACAGGAAGAAGATGATAACGGTAGGAGCAATGGCGAAGCAGAATCATCGCTAAGGGTTCAAAAAGAAAAAATTTAAAAAATATTATAACTAATAAGAATTGAACCTATGATCGTATAAAAATTTTGAACACCTTGACCATGCTACATTAGCATGAAATGTTCAATAGATATACTTCTTATGTGATTGAAGTATTCAATAGGTAATAGTCTTAGTTAAATATCTAAATAAAAATTGAATCCAACTTTAAAGGGCCGTCTATATATTTGGGCATCCCAAAATCGTCACAATCTTTAGACTCAAACTCTTACAACCAAACAACTCTAACATGACTTCCACAGAATCTTGTGTCTGTCACTTTATGATTCTGTACCAAGTTCGAACAGAAGTCGATCTTTGCTTTGAAAGGTACATTATACGTATTTATAAGGGATCGTTTGGTTTGAAGGCAAGTTAGGTTAGAATCAGTTATGTTGGGATTAGTTATAATAAGATTAATTATATTTGTATTATTTCTTATTGACCGTCTAGTATATTATATTAATAGAATTGTTAACTTTACTACTTTATCCTGGGATAATTTATCCTGAGATTATTATTCCATCATCTAGCAGGTTCTAGCAGGTATAAACTATCCCGGTACTATTCTTAATCCTAGGAATTAAAATAACTTATCCCAGGATTAATAACCAAACAAGGGATAAGGCATACTCAATTTTTATCCGGGAATTAATTTTTGTCATCCATCGTACCAAACGACCCCTAAGGATTCTCTTAAAAGTAGTAAAAGAGTAACTTTTACAATAAAAGTTGTTACATGTAGCTAATAATTAGTAAAGACACTTAGTAGATGTCTGGCCATAGGTTTGGAAGTTTTTTTTCAAATAAAAAATTCAAATGTGTTTGTTATAGAATTAATCTAATTTTTTAAGAGTAACTAAAACTTTAAATCCCAAATATAACTTCAGACCTCTTTTTGGGCCAAATCATAATCATCTCGGACTTTTTAGCTGCAAAAAAAAGGACTTTTTAACATATCAAAACTTGCCCCAAAATTCATGTCCAAACACATCTTCAGTTTCAAATCAAGCTTCACCCAAATCAGCCTTTTCAAAAAATATTTGGAGTTTTATGTCCAGACGGGTCCTTAGTAGCTAGTAGTTTGTGCCTGACAAAGAACATTATTTCCTTGTGACTTTTCAAATTTATACTATATTGAACTTCGGCAAGGATACTTCAAACTGCGGTGCAGCCATGGAATTTATAGTAGATGAAAGCATATGGCCCGGAAATACCAAACTCTTGCAACCAAACCATCAGTTCCATTTATTGAAACAAGAAACAAGACCGAGGGACATGCAAGTAAATTCCTATGTCATTTTCAGTTGGTACAAAGCAAATCCCTAAAACGGAAAATGAAAGAAAGAAAGAAAGCAGATGTTGCAAGAATGTTTATAACTATGACCCATGACTACCAGAAGAGAAACTAAACTGGCTAAACAAGAGAAGCTAATTTGGGAGTTATGATTTCAAGAAGCCCCCTTGGATTCTCAACATGAACCCAATGACCGGAATTGGGAAGGATATAATACGACATCTTGCCTTCAGATTCACCAGCTCCATTGGAGGCAAGGCTTTCAAGTTTTTGGACAGTCTCCGGATCCCACCTATCACTTCTCTCAGCACGCACAATCGCTATCTCTGTCCCTTTAGGTGGGTGCTCCAGCAGAGAGCAATAATCTTTCTCCCTAATAAATTCCATTTCAGTAAACAACCTTCAAATAACAGATTCTTAAAGACTGGAAAAGCTGAGAAGAGTGCTGAAGAATGGATCAGGGTTTACCTGTAAGAATTAAACATATCAATAGCAGCTTCAATATTAAAGGTCCAGATCATCTGATCCCCTGATTTCTGAAGATTGCTGCCAAGCCATTCTGATAATTCCTTTGAAAACCCAAGTTTCAACATGCGATCCACCAGCCATCTGAAATGCAGGAATCATGTCAGAGAAAACGATATACAAAAACATGTAATCAACTGACAATAATAAGAGAATATTCAGGTAGGCAAAATTAGACTCATAGAAAAGTGGTGCAAGTTTAGTATGCTAAATAGCATTTGATTCTACTTCCCAGAAGTTAATTTTGCCTTAACCATGACATCTGGCAAGCTCATAGAGTTACTATTTTACGACATAGTATAAAAAGCACAAATGTTTTGAAGTGTCGGACTACTGCAAACCACATAATATGTGATTTTTCACCCATTCCAAGTCTGCTGTTTTCTACGTCCAATTGAATGTTATAGACCAACTGCTAATAATTAGCTAGATTGTTTTCTAAATCATCCAATAATTATTGAAAACAAGTTGGTTCGATAATTCTGTATCAATCTGGACACCATAATGACACATACATCTTGAGCACAACTACTATAGACACAATCACAATGATGCATATATGTTTAAAGAAAAAAGTGATCAGAGGGCATAGAGATTCCACTTTCGAGATGGGATTGATGAAGGTAGGCTCTGCAGTGTTTGCATAACTTTCTCTACTTCTCTACTGCTATCTTCAGGGTCCACCTTTCCAGGGACAGAATCCAATACCCAGAGCTGTTCTGCATCAGGTGAGTGAACTATAAATTAGCATATGAAATCAGCAAGACGCAATGCAAGTGGTACAATCAGATGTAGGTAAAAGCAGTCGATTACTCAGATATTACTGGAAACTGTATATTATCGAAGTACCCACGTGACTCACTTTTGCATGTCATTTCCACGTTTACTGGAATAGTTTGTGGAAAGTTGCTGCATAACCAAATTTGGAAGTGTGATTTGGCTGCCAAGCTAAGCTAGGACAGCGCATGCAGCAGTTTCCAGGTTTCAGTTGATTCATGAGTTTGTAGAAGCTCCAAAATGACAAGGACTTCCAAGTAAGAGACTTATTTTCAAGCATCATTTCAGAGCGTCGCTCTAGCTCACAACAAAAGTTATGTGCTTATCCTTTTTATAAAGGGAAGGACAATAAGAGGTCTGAAGGCAAAAACATAACATAGTGGGGATGAATCATAAGGTATTTCTACAACAAAAACCTACATTAGGAAACTCCCACGGCTATATGTTTGCCCCTCCATGAAAAACAAATATATGTATACAAAGTTATGTACATTCACATTTTCTGACGTTAACGCACTTTATCTTCTCAAAATACAGGCTACCATCTTGTTGAAGCTCCTTCAAGGTTAGAACTTAGAATAGTTATCTATAAAGCATTCTAGATCAGGGAAGCAAAAAGATGGAATTACGAACATATAGAAAAGAAGGGAATTCAAAAGGGGAAGAGAGAGAAAGTATTGACAGTGATGGAAATACAAATACTTAACGTTGTGTATATATCTTTTACTTTTACTTTTCTCTTCTATCAAATATCTCCAAAACAAGGTTCTTTTCTTACTTGGTATAATCAGGGATAAACAAAAATGTAACCTAAACTTCCTGAAAAAAATTGCACTAAGTGAAGGAAGACATTGCTTAAATAGGCAATGTAATATCTTGGATATTACTATGAAAAACTCAACAACTATATCTTTTATGATAACAATGGTGTCCGAGCCAGTTCGCGCGAACCTCTACTATTCTACCGGGCACCCACTACCTCCCACTGGCATAGAAAAAACTTTACAACTTTATCAAAAGAAAAAGAAGTTTACTGAGATGGTAGGCCAGAAAACACGGTTAAAATTAAACTATCATTCACCAAATAAATCTGTAACATGATTTATAACAGCTAATCTGATCTGTTATTCATAAATGAACTTCAAAAGAAGGTCCTAGATATAAAATTTTTAATCAATTGCAACAAAGAGCAAGCACCTGCTTGGGCAATCGAGCTGATTGGCCATAAACACCACGAGAGCAGCTCTCAGCATACTGCAAGGCAACCTTGCCACCCATGGAATGCCCTATGACAACATCAGGCCAATCCCAACCCTGTGAATGCACCAAATTAGCCACATCTTTAGCAGCATTTTCCATATCATGAGGTGGCACGAAGCCTTCAACTTCAGCTGATTTCCCATGATTCCTCAAATCCACAAGAACCATCCTCCAATTTACACCATCTAAAACAACAACCAGATAGAAGCATATGTTAATAACTTTGAACTTACAGGACCTAACTTACAGAAAACTCTATAAATTATAAATGAGTTTAACTAATATGCACCGAAAGTGCAATGAATTTTTACACTATCAGGTCATCTTTACCCGTTTGACTTTTACCTGTTGTGGCAGGTAACTTGCATTATTTTTATTATTACAAATCTCACTTTTATGGATGTTTACCTGCCTGACCAATAATGTAAGAAAAAAAGAATCTTTTTGTATTTGTTCAATGAGAAATGCGAGTCTGTTTTGTCAAACTTCAATCAATCCCTTCGTATTTCGATTCGATCAATCGATCAATCAAGAGGCTAATCTCTTTCATTTGGGTATATAAGTTCAACTAATTATGTCTGGTTAGGGATTTGTATGTCACTAGTAGTTAGGTCCAGTGTTAGCTGTAAATTCTGTAAGAGACGTGTATGTCTTAGTGATAAAATTTAAAAAATAACCTGAATATTAATGTCTTTAGAGAATGCATATAACGGATCACCAACTAATTTAACTAGTTTGACATTGAGATGTACCTGCAGAAAGGGAGGTAAAATTTTAACCTAACAGGACCTAATTAGCACAATTATTAATTATTTTGAGATCGAGACGTAGTTGATTAAGAGACTAAAGTACCTGAAGAAAGGGAGGAAGCGAGAGATCGAGAGAAGGATCGCCAATTACGACCGGAACCTAAGAGGCCGTGAAGTATTAAAGCTGTGAAATTGTAAGGTTTTTCCGGCGAAGACCGGACTTCTTCGAAAGCTACAGTGGCGATGGAACGGTTTGGCTGGTGGATATACGGTGTCGAAATGGTTAAAACCCGGTTCAGGAGTCTACGGCCCTCCACCGGTTTGGTTCTACAAATGCTCGACATTATCAGGTCTGGTTTTCTGCTTTAAGTTCCGTGCTTAACTGCTATGAACACTACTGCTTCGGTTTAATTTATACTGGTATTTGCGTGAGTGCAGAATTCAAATAAAGAAGGGAAGATATTTGATATATTATGGTCTTAAATATGTAAAATAAAATTGTATGAATACAAAATTTTGAGATTTTGTGATGCTGACACATAATAACATATTTGTATGATTATCAAATTGTCATAAAAGAAAATAAGAATTTAAATTAAATTATACGAAAATTTAGTTTAATAGTCGCCCGATCTAAAAATATTATTTTTTTAATTTAATATTCGCCTATTGATCCCACGGAAAATGCATGTTCACTTTTGGTGTTTCTATAATTGAAGGAATACTAAATGATTTGGTATGATACAGACATCGGATAGTACAAGATTTTTAATTTACTTAGGTCAATAGTGCAAGAATTATTTATTACTTGAACTATTAAAGCTAAAGCAATTTTATAGGGGATACCAAAGAATGAGGGCTCATTAGGACTTCCTTTATTGGAAGATAATATTCATTAAGTATAAACTTTTTGGAAAATTTACTTCTTGAAGAATTATATTTTGAGGAAATACTTATATAAAAAAAAATGGATAGTTTTAATGTTCTTCTTTGAAATTCTTTAGTATTCTCAGAAAGTTTTCTAGGAAAAGGCTTCTCATTAAATAAATAAATAAAGCCTGAAATTCTTCCCAAAATATAAATTGGCGCCCTGTTGTCACTTACCTTTTGACTTTGGGAAATTTTCATATGAAAAATGTGCTGTCTGATTTTGATATTTCTTTTGTCTGAATTTATGTGTCATCTTTTATTTCAGTTATTCAAAAGAATATTATACGTTCATATTTAGAAATAATTCAATTTTAAATTTTATATTTTACTCTAATGAGATAATTTATAATCAAAAAAATATTTATGTCATGTTTTAAATTATTCTATCCTATTTCATGTGATGCAATTAAGTTTAAAAATCTTTTTTTAAATTCCTGTGCCCGTAAACTAAAGTATCTTAAAATGAGTACGACAAAACAAATGGTTCGCTTGCAGCTATGCCAAGCAGTAAAGCTTTTTATTGTACTTTGATTTTGGTTTAATGGTCTATTGATCCCTAGGCTTTATAATTTGATGGAAAAGCAGGCGACAGGGGATAGGGGCAACGAATGAGGCTCGCGAAATTCAATTTTTGGACATTGTTTCAGGAAGAAAAAAAAAACTTGGTATTTAAAGAAATGCTTTAGGAAGATCAAGTATAAATCAAATATCAAGTACTTTTAAAAGTTTGCAAAGGTAAATATAGTAATTTAGATCACAAATGAGATACTATTTGCAAAGATAAACTTGAACTAGGCTTCTTGAATTTATGTATTTTCTGTAAGTGCCACGAAACACATGGCTAGCATGTAAAGTGATGGATTATTATATGCAATGAAAGCAATTTCAGTATCAAAATTATATGTAATCTAGATAATTAGTATAAAGAAAATTTATAGGTTATCTTTTAAAGCGTGAACAAAGTCTTCTATCACGCGAGCCTCCAATTTCACATCAACTCAATAAAATCTTCACCACCCGCACGATCACGATCTCCGAACGTTCCACGGTCTTCTATTGTGTTACCCAAATAATATCTGAAAAATAGTAATTTTGTGTGGGCGAAATTTTCTAGGAAAATAAGCTGAAAATTTCAGCCACCTTGTTCTCTTCATCTAGGTGGAAAACCTTGTGTATTTATAGCACAAGTTTTAAGGGTTAAAATCCTTTCCCAAAACCTGTTGGGTTTTTCTTTCCACCGAGAAAAGGAGTCCTCTATTTCCTATTATTTAGGCACAACAAGGACCACATAATTTAATTAACAAGGCATTCAATTATGGAATTAATTTGTAATTTTCAAAATAAATATCCACCATAACTAATTACGAATTATTCCACTAAAATTAATTATTGCACTCCTTATTCTATTTCAAAATTATCTATTAGATCTGATTTAACTCTGCATGTTAAGATTCAAACACTAATCAATTAAATAAATTACTGATAATTTAATTTATTGATTATTTTCTTTAGACTTTCGATTAACTTATTTCATGTCTCGGATACAAAATCCACCGGCCGGATGAAAACTTATAAGCTTTCATAAAAGTGTATCATCAATCTCTAAACCGAGACATAGATTCCATCAACTAACTATTACTTCGCCAATGTACATTATTATTATCTAATTTACTAGGCATATTGACCCACGAAAGGATCTCGCTTTTTAATAAATCAAAACAATAATAATATACACAGCTAATAATAATTATATCAAGATTAAGAGTATAAGTACATTTAATGGTTGGAGAGTTTATTCTATTAAGTCAGTATAAAATACTTGTCTCTACTTGATTCGTTCAATACATACAAGATATACTAGCACAAGAAGTTGGAATTAAATCATTCCGATAATCAAGATAGATTATATTTAATCTTGTGTTACAATCATCCATGATATTTTGTCCAATTTCATCATTAGGTTGTGAACTCAAACTTTATACTTATAAGAACTGATGATTTAATCTTTCGTGTATAAGCTAAACTCTATATACTAAATCATCTACTGTATAAGCAAATGACAAGATTAATATATGATATATTTAAAACTTTATTAAAATTGAATAAATAATTATTTCATAATAAATTTTATATTTTAACCAAGATCATGATTAATAGTATATATCCCTAACATAAATATGCTAAGCAAAGTTTATTTTATTTCTTTTCTGCCATTTCTTGAAGGCACCATGTTTGTGAGGTTGTTCATCATTCTCTCTTTGACCACTTATTGCAATTGTAGATCGAGCTAATCATCTAACTATATATAGTGGCTTGTTTGTTCAACTCGAGCAATGTGGTTTTGCAAATTTTTGTTTAATAGGAAAGAACGCGGTCGAAGAATTTATATTATGTATTTACAGTTTTTTAGAAGAGTAATTTTGGATATGGTAAATAGATCTGTAGAAGCAACCATAAAATGCGTACTAGTATGTTGCTAGGGCAGAAAAGAGAGGATGGCAGGAATAAGGCTATTGTAAAGGGATAGTGGGGAAAAAAGGGGATAAAGATTTAGGTTGGATAATTTAGTATTCAATCAATTATAATATTAAGCTTTTTTGAAAAATGAAGCCAATAGATAATATTAAACTAATTCTAAAAGATACGTAATTAATAATTTGACAAAGAGATCATAATATGGTCTTTAAATCCATCCTTAAATAAAGGGCTATAACAAGCGACATCAAGTTTGTAAGCTGAAAACTCGAAGAGTCAAGAGAAACAAAATTATGGGTCATTCTCCAACTTAATTAAATTTTGAGTATTATATGAGTCTGGTCACTATGTGTAGATTAGTTTTATATGATTTATCACATCCAACTAAACATTTCTCAAACATTCTCTTGACAAAATCGGTAAAATTCTATCTCTATGTTTGTTTCTACTGCTAGTTGTTTTCAATTTTATTAATAGAATGAATTATTCAATACTTTAATGTAGGCATTACTAACATCGGTCACCGATTTATAATATATTTGGTCAAATTTCTCAAAGTTGAAAAGTATTTTTGTTTTTTTCTCATAAAAGTACTTTTTTTTAAGTTGAAGTGTTTGGCCAATCTTTTAGAAAGAAAATAAATGCTTTTGAGTAGAAGCAGAAGCAATTTTGGAGAAGCAAAAAAAAGTAAATTTTTCTCAAAAATATTTTTTTGAGAATCACTTTTGAGAAAATACACTTAGAAATATTTTTTAAAAGCTTGACCAAACATTAATAGCTATTTAAATATTAATTGGATAGCCAACCTATGATTGCAGCTACCAGCAATGAATAACAGTCGGCATTAGGTTGGGAGAGAATTAGAGAAAGAAAAAGAATTTGAACAGTTCACATTAATTAAGTACTGTACTTGGTAGAAAAAGAGAAAATAAGTACTAGTAAAACATGACAGCTGTGGGATTTGAACCCACGCCCTTTCGGACCAGAGCCTAAATCTGGCGCCTTAGACCACTCGGCCAAACTGTCGCACGATGTTGAAGTTCATCAACTTTATTTTATTTGTATAGCATTAGTGATTAGCTTAAAGTATCTGACTAGTCGCTACTCGCTATAATTACTTTTTGCGCACTAACCAAATCGATCAGATACATGCATATAAACACACAAACTAATTAACATTGACAATTCGTACTTAACAAGCATAGTATTAACTATCTTACCGTAATGTATGAAGTTATATGTGACAACACAATACTGTATATCATCATAAAGTGTGAAGTTAAATGTACGAATTACACAAGTTCAGTTGAGAGAGGTAATCAGTAAGAATAAAAACCACTTTAACCACCCCACGAACTCTTGTTATACATATGGTGTAAATAGTTCGTTTCGATCGGTTATTTTATAAAATTTGTATCGTATTAGTTTTGCGGTTGTATTATTATGTATAACCAAAATTAAATTTTTTAAAACCGTCCCAATCATGTCAGTTTTTCTTCGGTACCGATACGGTGTTGGTTAATTTTCGGTATTTTTTAAATGTCATGTAAAAATTTACTAATAAAAGTAAAATGCAATAACGTGCATACTTTTACAGGACTTAGCAAAACTCTCTAGACAGTTTTACTGTTTAAATAGTGATGAATTATGAAAACTTGAAAGATGGCCAGAGTATAGATCTATCAACTACTCTACGATTGGTAAAAGAAACCACGCAAAAGATAAAGAAAAGATAAAGCACACAAGTCAAAAGATATTAACCAAGTTATGACTCAAGAATAGAATCTATAGAAGATTAAATACTTAAAAATAAATCTAAATCATAGAAAAGGAAACATATTCAATACAATGTTGTTTGCTACTCAAAATCGTTGGAATACTTTGTGTCTTGCTAGTGAATATGCTGGAAATAATTTAGTTTCAGTAGGAGTAGCATAATAGGTTTGGAATTAGGATTTTGATCTTAATTACTTGTTGGCTTGTAACTATTTTCATAATTCCAAGACCCAAGGAAAATTTAGTACTTTATTATTTTTAACTTAATATATAAATATATTTTTCATATGTAAATTTATTCGGTACGGTTCGATATTTTCTAGTGGTTCTTTACCCTAAAAATCGGATAACAATTAAATACGTATGTGGTTTTAAGGATGCATTGATTAATTCAATACAAACGATAAATTGCGTTAGATTAAACAGTTAAAGGACATAATAGATTATCAAACCACTTAAGGAGGGTGATTCCGGACTCGATAACAGCCTTAATGATATGTTTGCCCACGATCCCAGACTCATAATAACCAAGCACTGATGAACAAGAGTAAGAACTTTGAATAACAGAGAAAATAAGAGTGTATTGCTTTGATATGCCTGTTTCCCTGCCTTTAATGAATAATTAGACCTTATATAGTAGGGGAGTTTTACCCTAAGTACGATTCTATAAAAAAGGTAAAAAATCTTCTATTTAACCAATCACCGATTCTCTGCCGATACTTGCCGAGATCCACGTCGTGATATCCGGCTGGTCACGGATATCATGGCCTTTTGTTGGTCGTACTCGGTTACCTGGTAGTGCTCTCCGAGACCTTTGGGATTCGAACCGAACTCGGGGTCACTGACCCTGATACTCCCGAGGCCAGACACCTTACCCGGACCCCTGCTCGAGGGGCTCCTGGTCTCGATTTTGGTTCTTTGCCGTTACATCTCTTGCTCCATTTTCTTCATTGGAAGCTGAGGCGTCTCATGGGCTCGGTTTCACCTGTATACAGATAGTCCGCTCGTTTCTCGGAGAGTAAGTTTACAAAAATGGTGAGAAACGGCATGAGCACCTCGATTCCTTCCCCAACACGCTGTAATAAAAACGACAAAAGATTCGAAACGTCCCGTCAGATGTGTCATAATAACGGCAGGCCGTCCTTGGATACGAAACGGCGTGAAGCCTCTATAAATACTTCCCTCCTTCATTCATTGTTTACTTTATGACCAAGTTTCTACCCTCGTACCTTCAGGATATCACTGCCTCTTTTCATACCCTAATATTTTTACCTTCGTTCTTCAAGAATTTTCAGGAAATTGCAAGTTTTCGTTTGTCTTTTACCCAAACCAGCACATTTGATTTTCTCATCAAGCTTTTACCCTTCATCTCCTAATCTTCCTTCTCACTTATTCTTCTTCATGGCCGACTGCGGAAGTTAAGCAGAGCTCTCCCAATGTGGTTGACCTCGAGAGGTCCGCTCCGGGCGCGGCTACCGATGAATCGGTAGCCGAACCTCCCTTGAAAATATTTGTCCCCAGGGGGTGTTCGGTTGCAGACGACTTTAAGGTCGAAAAACCCTCATCGGTGCAAGGTCGATTCGAGGCAGTATCTAGGTACATTTGCTCCATCACTAAGGCCGTCCTTCCTGTGGTGCGCAAGGACTGCGGCTGGACGAATAAGGACATAGTAATCCCCGGGCCCAATGACGATATTACTACCCATGTGGAGGGGTATTTGAGTGTTTACACTTACCCCTTCACATTAGGCCAGGTGGACCCGGTTATTCTGGAATTTTGTAGGAGGTCAGATCCACCCATCGCTGTGGAAGAACGTAATCCTCCTCCGATTCTTTGTGAATAAAATCGATTTCTGCTTGTTCACCATCGATCATCTACTCCGCCTGTACAGTCCCCGAATCTTCTGGGGGGGGGGG